>JAYDZE010570748.1:0-11888 GCA_034509125.1 Monilaria moniliformis
CGGTCTGGAAGTATCGCCGAGGTGAGCTTAGTGCCGATCTGTAATGATGTGCCTTGTCTGGGCCGATCTGCAATGTGATCCCTTTATCCGAGCTGCAAGCCTGAGTTCGGTCTTCCTTTGGGCTGTGATGAGGTGGTCCTAGGGCCGGTCTTGTATTAGGCCGAAGGCCCATATCCTACCAATTATAGTGAAGCTCCATTCTAACTTTTTGCTTATCCTTCGTACTATTCTAGATTATTGTTTGGAAAACCTCTTCTCTGTGATACTTCAAATAAAAAGCTTATTGTCCACATTAATCTCACATCCTGATCATGCAGCGTTACATTGTCAATCCGGCAAAGCATCCTTTAGAGAAAGGAAGCTGAGGCCGGAAACGGCAGACTGCAATAAGGTATCAAATTTTACCCATACTTCCTCATTGCTCAGAACTTGTAGCAACGTGGAGAAGCCATATAGAAGATTCGCATTGACTTCACCAAGAATAGAAATTCTTTGCTCGACGATTTTGATTTTTCTTTCTTCTTTCTTTTTCTTTCATGGCTCAAAACACAGAGCCAAAACAACTACCGTTTCATCTATCTCGAATTCATGAACCCTAACACAGAACTGAAGGCTCATTCCTAATTTCTGCCACAAAGCAAAGCAACCATAACACGATTGACGAGAATACAAGTGTTTTCTTCGCCCAATAAGAGAAAATCCACCGCAAGATTTCGATTTCCCCTAACTTGATGGTGTGGAACACCTCATTTAGATTTTATTTTATAATAAGCTTAAAAGGTGTTAGACAATTTAGAGGCCACCCACTGGCACTGGAGTGGCCACAGTTTTTGTTGGGCTGCTGTCGCAATTTCTTTTTCTTTTGAATTCACCAAAATCTCTTTGTTATTTGTTTTGGGCCTATAACGCTAATTATAGAGATGATTTTTTTTTTTTTTTTAAGACTCGGTGCAATGAATAATATGGTTAATTGTGCAATGAATAATATGGTTAAAGTAATTGTTTCTCACTCTATATATAGAGATATATAGCTTAAACCATCAAATGCAAAGAAACATGCATCTTTTTCATATTTCGCCCACTCAAACAACCAAAATCTATTCCACTACGTACGTTATATTAAGTGACGAACTAGCTAAATACAAAGCAACCACCAAACTAACAGCTATATCCTGAAATAGTTGAATATCAATCTCTTATTCAAAAATCAATCCTAAGGACAAACCCCACCAATGTGCAATTGATTTTCACTGTGTGTGCGTGTGTGAAATTGTGCAAATATTGTATGAAATAAACTATTGATTCTCAAATCAAGTAGTTGCAAGATATACAGATATTTCCAGACAAGTTGTGAAAATAGTAATGAAAATGTATATAAGTGCATCTATATGAGCAACAATGATGAATGGATTGTTTCTTTACCCTAACAGCAATTTGAACTTTGCAATTGCTAGAGCTAAATCGCTCCACCACCTCCAACTTTCAAGCATTTGCTCAAAGCATGGGCTGATTAGAGGCACGTTTGAAAACGCCTTTCCAGCTAATTTTATTCTACAGCCACTACACTATCCTCTTTTGAGCAGAAAGGACTCTCATCTGAGGCATCAGTTGTTGCAGTTTTTGCAACATCCATGTGATTCGGATGCTTGTTACTGGCCATCTGTAACAATATTTCATCATGCCACAAATCTTATTTCCACGTCACTTCTTGAAATTTCTTTGTTATGGACCTGAAGCTGCTATGACTTTTCTCAGACCAATTGAAAGATGCACCGCGCTTCAAGATGTCTGCAACAAAAGGGGAACCGAAACTGGAATTCTCCACTCCAGTCTCATCATATTCTGCAATCAAATTGATGGAAAAGCTAAGCAGCTTTACTGCTAACACAATAGTTGATAAGATGACTCTGTGATGAGCTCGATAAGCTAATTACATGAAGTTGGTGAGGTTTCTTGATAAAGTGAGTGATAATCAAAATGAAATAATATAAAGATATGCAAAATGGTATTGGAAAGAACATGCAAATTTTGGCAAGATGAAATACCAAAACTAAGGAAATTTAAAGGAATAGTTAGAATATAAACACAACCATTTATGTGTTTCCAAAACTCCCAAGAGAAATTTCATTTGATAGAAGCATTTTCTATGAAGAATTCCCTAGTCATCTAGTAGTTGAAAAGCAAACTGATTCAGCAGTGCACTAGTTATTTAACTTACTTTCATGTTACATACTCGGCTTAGATGATGCAATCTCAAGCAAGACTCGTCCACACGCCCCCTGATGTAAATGTAACTTGTCTATCACCACGCCACCAAATATATTTAGATTTTAGGTATTACTACTAATTATGTGCTTATCTCCTGTATCCTACACTTTTTTTTTTCTTCTTTAGGATTTAGACACTAATGTCATTATAAATGTTATCGAGCCTTTTTTCATATATTAGTCATCTGAACTCCAGTCGCATTTGTTTCTTCCTTCTCATTAGTAATTTATTTCTTTTTTCTTCCAAGAATCACTCCTCAGCATCACAATTCATATCGCTAAATGTGAGATTGAGAAATGTTCCTAGATATTAATGGTGACAACCACTGGCTTTTGTTAATTGGAAAAGAAGCTGGGTCAAATAAAACAAGGATCATTTTAAGCAATAGAATAAATGATTACCAGAAGAGGCAGGAAACCGATAGTGCTTTTTCAAGAACTTTGAAGCTTCCCTATCTTTCTTGTGGCATAATACTCGTATCAAAGTGTGAGTATCACCGACGTATCTTTGACCCTGCTTATAGCTATTCACACCGGCTGACATGTTTTGGCTGGATGCTATTAGCATCTTGATCAAGGATTGAGTCTGCCACAAATTTTTAGGAAGACAAGGATCAGGGTAAATGAAGAACTATGATTTTGTAGTGATATGAAAGCATGATCATCTACCTGTAGGGAATACAAGCCAAGAACTTGACAATAAAATTTTGCTTCCTCTTCAACCAATGAACGAGGGAGGCCTTCTCCATCAGCAATAAACAACTCCAGCAAAATAATGAGTAAGTATATTGTTCAAAAAAATAAGTTCAACTTATTACAACCTTCTCAAAACATCACACCTGTTGAGGCACAAACTATACATTCTTTTCTGTCCAACTACTTCAGGGGAAAAAAACAAATTTGGCATGATATGATTCCAGGAATATTTGTACAAGTTGATCCACAACTGAGCTATTTCTAAGCTACCAGTTATTCAAGATGACAAAATTAATAGTAATAAAACTAGATATTAGCATAAAGCATGAATACGCATAGTCCTTGGATGGTGGCAGTACTGGGATCACCTTTAGCATATTAAAGTCTTCCTCAATGGAATTAGTATCTGAATCAGAAAATGCACGTGAAGGGCCTCCATCAAGCAAAATCCACATAAATTCTTCCTGTTGCATATTGAAACATCATGCATATAAACAGGACAAAAAGTATAAAAAAGCAGAATTTACAGATATCACAGGCAAGATCATACCAATGATGCCTTCCAAATGCTTGACACTATAAGGTCCCTGATTGTATCATCAATCTCACTGCATACATCATTCAGGACCTATAAAGATGCCAGTGAATGCTTCACTAAGTTTTAAAGTAAAGAAATAATAATGTAGTTTTATTCAATTTCCTGAATTCGTCTTTATCTAAAGTTTCATTTAGAATCTAGTGACCAATACCCATGTTCTATAAGCTAGAGGGAAGCTCACTAAAGAAAAACACGTGATAGACCACTATCCAGTATAAACACTTTTAAGTACTTTTGAGATTATGATTTTCAGCATTACTACAAAATGATTATATTTAAAAGATTGGAATTCTAGAAGCCTTTGGAAGGAAAAATATATTAGACACAACTGAAGAAAGTTGTTTGATGCACCATAACAGATGCAGATATCAGATCAAATGCTGTGATGTTCATTTATTGATTTGGAAAATGGTAGCATTAGATTGGGAAAGGGGAAAAGATGACATACAAGATAAGACCATAGAGTAGGTGCTAGTTGCTAGAAAGATAAGGGAAGAAAATTCTTACTTTATCAAATTGTGGCAGTACAGCAGCATCTAAGCGATTTCCTTCGACGCCCCCATAGTATAGATAAGACAAGAATGAATCTCTCATATCCCAGAATACAACTTTGGCGCCTGGAAGTCCGGAAAACATTGACACGGCTCAATTCTAAAGTACATAAAAAGGAAATGCAATTATATCTTTGGTTAGCATACCATCCCCCACATTTCGTAGACCTATATAGTTAGTTCCATAACCCACTACTCCTGCAAGACACAGGTGTCTGTAAGCACTAAGCAGAGACGGAGCTACATGGGGACTTGGCGGCCCACCCCAGCAATTTTGAAAATTTCTAGGGTTATTTTAGAAATTTTAAGTTATAAATATAATTTTTTAAATATTATTATTGAATTAGCCAAATTTGAGAATATGGAAACATGTCTTCTGCTGTAGCTTAAATCCTATGGCTAATTCCTCTCTCTCTCTTCGCTATTCCTATGTGAAATGTCTTCTGGGCCCAGCTGAAATCAAATGTCTAGCACCCTTCTTTTTTTTTCTTTTTTTTTTTCTTTCTTTTTTTCCTTGGCCAGGAATATCAACATACCCAGCAACTACCTAAATAGAATGTCATCAACCATAAGCCAGAGAATATATAATCAATTCTTTCATTTGAATTTTCAGGAAAATTTTAAATACCACATCATCAAAAGTACTGTAACTTGTATTTTTGTATCAATTCCGGCAGATCCTTTAGCATGTCTATAATTAAAACGTAAGCAAGCATTGGTAGTTTAATAATTAATACAATTAAGAAAGAAAATAAAGTATGCCCATGAATAAACTATGTGCACGTACTTAATTAGGATCGACCATGATTGCCTAGAAAATCGCTAGTCTTCCAAATACCCTGAGCAGCAGAAGCCCTGATGCAATCCAGCGTGGCAACAAAGAGCTCAGAAACTGATTCACCATTAACATCTGTTGGCTCCAAAGTTGCAGGAGTTCTATCTGTTGCTGAATGAGATGGACAGTGTGTTAATGTAAGCATCCTTTGGCTTATTACTAGGATACTTTATCACATAACGGAAATTCAAGAGTGTCGATCTATGGTGGTTTCATCCGAATTACAAAGTCAATAAACACAACCATGTTTTTCAAGGAAAAATATAAATGAAGATATATATGATATTTATAAATCATATGCAATACTGTTCCCATTCATAATAAGCTTTACTTAGAGATTGAATTGGGTATGATATGACATTTCCAAACTATATCTCAGCTCAAGCATAAGTCTATTTACTTTAAAACATAATCTTCTTGAAAAAGCATTTGATAGGGATCGATTTCTATGGTCTTTAGTTATTAATTAATCTTTATTAGTTATTTAGTATTTTTGGGAATCTAGTTATTATTAATTTTTTAGAGATAGGTTTATCTTTTAGAATTTAGTTCAAGTTAAGAGTCTTCATTAGTTTCTTATAAATAAGGCCTTGTATTCACCAGTTTAGTTGTTATTTTAGCTTATTGCTGGGCCTTTTCAGAGAATGGCCTCTTAATCATGGGAGGAGTATTTTATCTTTTATTTTGTTACTTCTTTTCTTTTCTTGTTTATTTCTTGTACATTTCCGAAGAGTTTCCACCCACCCAGCGCTTTCACTCTTTATCAATTAGTGCGGTGAACGTCCTTGTTTCTATGGTCAGTACGCAGAGCACAGATAATCGGCTTGAGGGTTTGGAACATGCGGTCGAAACAACGGCGAAATCCATAGCTGAGCTTCGCGCCGGCCTCGACCGTCACTCAACCGCTATGGGTTCTCTCATCAGCGTATTCAATGAGCTTGCGGCTACACTCAATGTCCGGACCATCGGCAACCCCAAGACAACGGCTCCACCATACCCGGACACAGCAGCTACTGTCCAACCGCAATTGCGACTTCCACATCCATTGCGCCAGCACACATGCTTCCCGCCAGCCCTGAGGATTCGCCACCACAGCCCATGAAACCCGTCCCACAGTCCGCACCTGCCCCGACCATGCTTCTCGTTTCTCGTTCCATTGCCGAGACCGCCACCGTCCCTGCACTTGCCGCAGAAGAGCTTCGTCCCAACAGCCCCCCCCTACTGCTGTTCCTTCCAAAACCAGCCGCTGTTGCTGTTCCTTGCTCTCCACCTCACAGTCAATGTTGTCCGCTCCGGCCAGCATGTGTCTGTTCGCGGTCCTGCCACAAACCATGTCTCTATTCCGCGGACGTGCCCGTTGCCCCGTCTCGAGGTTGATTTGTTGGTTCATCATTGTTTTTCCGCTGGCTAAAATTATTTGGGCTCCAGATTGATGTCCGACCATGGCGGCTTTGGGCCGTTTTTGGACTTATACCCAGCCTGTTAAAATCTCAATTTAATTCTGAACAACTAAACTGGAGAATACTAGGCTCTATTTATATTATTGGAGTTTGGAAATGGAATTCAGAATAAAAATACAGGCAAACGTGAAATAACGAGATTTTTTAGGATCACGACTTAATTTAGTAAGCCTTAAATTCATACATGTGAAGAACGTTTGGCAGCTAAGTTTTGTTAATTTGGGAGTAATCTAAATTGAGCGTAGAACATGAAAATATAAAAATTTGATTGTAACTGAAGGTGAGGGTTTAAAATCGAAGAATTGAAGGAAATAGGATTATGGAATTTAATTATTATATGTTGATTCTATTTAATTAATGTGAGCTTATATGACTGATACATATGATATTCATTTGGTATATGTGAGGGAAATGAGCGACGAATTGAAAGGTTTGGAAATAAACTTCAACTAAGGTAGCGTATTTTTACTTTAGAAGTTAATTATCTTGATTTAGATAATGAGTGATGATTGATGAATTTATGTAAATAATGTGATTATTTATGTAAGCTATTGTTTAGATTTTTGAGTGTATGTGTTGTATTGAATATACATGGAATATATGAGTTATATATAGTATGGCATGATTGAACATTGGATAAAATGTGATAAGTGATAGAAAGGGAATTTGTGATTGTTTTGTGTGTAATATATTCTAATTAGAGAATAAATATACGTTAAAATGACATTAAATGGTTATTAGAACAATATGCTGAAATAAAGTAAATTAATTACATGAGTTATATGTGAATAGCTTGATCTGAATGATCGTGCATGATTTTGCGATTTGATATGTTTTCGTTAATGATATGATTATTGATGTGGATGTATGCACTAAAATATGATTAGATATTTGAAATACTATGTGCTAAATATGAAATCGGATAATCGGCTATGATTTATTAAATTACATATGTTATTTGTTAGCATACGAAAACCATGATATCTGTGTTTATACCTCGGGCTTGAGTGAGTTCATTGGGTATAATTGGCATGCCATAGGACAACAGTACTGCATTTATCTGTTGATTACTCGTCTTCTAGATAACCAAAGCGAGGATCATATGATATTTGATGTGCGCCCTTCGTGGTGATTTGATTTGACTGATATGCGCCCTTGTGGTGATCTGATTTATTGACATACGCTCTTGTGGTGATCTGATTGATTGATATACGCCCTTCGTGGTGATCTGCGCCCTTATTGGGTGATCTGTGCGGCGTCTCTATATAGGCAATGGCTGAGTCTGTATTTGTTTCTGGTCTGGTCCGTGTACCCAAGCCTATCACTAAGCACATTTAAGGGGCAATTATGAGTCATCTGTTGTATTGTGTCGAGCATGAGATTATGTTATGATATACACTCGCTATGGAATATCAGTTATAACGTTTATGTATCTAAAAGTTTGCCAACGGTAATCGGTTGTTGAGTTGAGCATGCCGATATGATTACATCTTGTATAATCAAATCTATAACAAGACAAAACTGATTCAAGGCAATACTTAAATATGTGATACGTATTATGTGATATAATCTTATATAACTTAATATTTTAAATTGGAAATTACGTGTTCCTAAGGAATTCTGACACGATTCGATCAATTGGATTTGATAAAATTGATAATTGATGTGGCTAAATAGTTGTGTTTGAGTGATGAGTCAAGAGAACTTCGACAAGGTCATGTTATATGAACTATCAGCTAAAATTTTGTTATTTGATTGATGTGTGTGAAATTTTGATAAAAAATGTTAGAAATCAAATGTGTTGCCACAAAATTTGGGTTGCTGGCATGTGTTGTGGAATGATTATGAGTTTGGACTGGTAAATTATTCTCAAGGTATGTGTATTTCAATGCTGACGCAAAAATTGCGACTATAAGTAGTTTCTTCGTAAGGATCATTTAATTATGATAAAGTCTATTTAGTTATAAATTTTTTGCGGAAATACATATTCTAATAGTGTATAACTGAAAATTGCTAACAATGAATTGTTTATTAAGCTGAACATGTGGATGTAAATGTAGCTTGTGAGAATGAACCAGTGGCGATGAAAGTCTGTTCGATTTTAAACTTTATATAAAGAAAATGGAGGAAGTGTACATTTATTTTGATAATTATGTGTTAATGTAAACACTCTACTAAGCTATTGTAGCTCACTCTCTATTTTCCTTTATAGATTAGATATCATATTGATCCCGTTGAGTGTGCAACAACTGTGTTGGTCAAGTGGTAATATGGGTAAGTATTTAAGTCGGTCGGTAGGCATGTTAGGATTTCGTAAAGTGAATAATCAAATGCCTTTTGGTACCGACTACATTTAATACGTATATATTTAAATGTTCGGTTTGGACTATTAATGAGAACATCGGTCTGATTAAATATTTTCTGAAGGTTACCCGGAATTATCTGCATTTGTTAACAAACTCAAAAGTTTTGAGCAAACATATTTGTTTGAAAATTTAATATAAGTTTGATTAAAATATCTAAGAGTAAAAAAAAAATGCCCAAATTATGTTTGAGAAATTGTATATGAAGTGACATTGCTTATTCGATTTTTTTTCTGTAATCTAGTAAGAGGTATTACAAATACTCAACGTCTGATGAAATGGACTTCTCTTTTGAGATGGACTTCCCTTCAAGAATGAGAGACGATAGATTTTAGGGCTTCTGTGAATGGGAATGACGTCGTTCATGCTGAGGTGGAAAATAAAATTTCCATCTCATTTTACCAATTCATCCTAATCGGATTTCTGGTACCGAAATTTTTTAGCTGGGCTATAATTAAAAGATATCACAAAGATCAAGCTATATACAAAAGAAATGATAACTGAGGCTATAAACTGGATTTTTTTTTGAAAATTTAGGCTATAAACTATAATTAATCCTTCTTTAAAATTGAGTAATTACTTAAATTAAGTTACACCTAATAAACTTTACAAAAAAAATTTATTAGAATATAAACTTTACAATTTCAAAAATACAATAATGTTTATGTTTATTGTATAAATTTGCGAATATATTCAAAAATAGAGGGTTCAGTTACAATGTACCAATGGTTTAGACCTAATAAGGAAGCTCGAATTGCATGTAAGTTCTTGCGTAATATGGGGGTATATCTGCTGTTCAATTGATTTTTGATGAAATTGATACGTGTTTGAATTGATATGAATTATTTGAAAGCATGTGATGATGGATATAATGTTTAATAGTGGAATAAGATGATATTATGATGAAATGGCATGTTTAAATAAAATTGGTGTATGTGACCTTAGGGAGGATTTTGTTATTTTATGATGTTGTCATTGATATGTTAAGTTCTTGTTAATGCTGATGTGAACATGATAAGACTTGAAATGACATAGTTGAGAGTTCAAATGACAATGTGTATTAGGAAGTGATATATAAAACCATAATATATGTATAAAATTGAATATATAATAAAGCAAAATGAAAATATTTATGTGGAACTATTACTTGCTAAAAATAGGCTAAAGACTATAGAATTTGGAGACAAATTTATATGTTTTAAGGTTTTCACTGATTTAAGTTGTTTAATGATGTAATTTGAAATGATGTAATTGTTATAATGTAGATAAGTTGGTTATACAGGAAATGATTGTATCCCTTAGATATGTATGTAAAACTGTTAGATGTATAAACTAGTAATATGTTATTGAAGTTAAAGGGATTGAATCCTAAAGTGCAAATGCACTACCGAGCTTGTCGAAGCTCACCCCCTCTAGTTGTTCGTTTTGCAGGTTAATTATCCTAGTTACCTATGCAGCTGCGATGCATCAAGTCACTAGTCACATCTGCGTAAATGTATAGATGTAACAATTATCGTGGCATGTTAGGTTTTGATAATGTATGTATCACTTTTTTAGTTGTTGCGTGGTTGGAAATGAGTTTGTAATTAGCAAGAGATGGAAGTTAAAAAAATTATGTTGGGTAAAACAAACAGCAAATGGGTACATTGCTAATGTTGTTATGATTTACAAATGAGTTATACTTGATATGATTTTTGAACATGTATAAAACTTTTAATTGACAAGTTAAGCGTGTCTAAAAGAAAAAAAAATTAACACTAAATCGATAGCCGAAATAAAGAAAAATCAAAAGTACCAAAAAGTGACATCTTATTCGATTATTCAATTAATCAAGTAAGGAATGTTACAAATTTTGGGCCAACTCAGCCTATGTGCAGTGACTTGACCTCCACATACAAGCTCTAACTTATCAAGCTTGTAAAATTATATAGACATATCATTATTTTATTTTTGTAACTAAGGTAATGCACATGCCCGATGTTAAGCGCATGCTAAAGGTGCGATCGCCTGGGACCCAAGGCCAAAGCAAGCCCCCAAAAAATGTCTATTATATTAATTTTTAATTTATTAAAAAATATTGGAAGCTCCCATAGCTCCATTAACCATCAACAAGTGTCTTTCTCTTTTAAGGGTTGAATACACAAGTTCAAGTGTTCAATACAAAGATAGAGTCTTTATTTTTTATTTCTCTTGTGGTCCATAAAATGTCATGACCAAGTTGACAAGGAAGCCGTTGCCAAAGTGCACACTAGGTAAACTCTTCTCAAATGCAATAGCCTATAAACCGAATTTGGAAATAATAAGGTGTGACAAACTCGACCTAGAAAATGTTGGTGAATTCGAACTTGAACTATTACACCACCAAGAATACTATTACACCACCAAAGCCATTGTTTAGAGGATATTGTTCTTCTTGTTCAACAAATCAACCACATTGCACTGATAAACCAATAAATATAATTGCTAAAAAATACAATAAGCTATTATAGAAATCTAATGAATATACAATGTTGAAGAAAACACACAACAGCAACAACAAACCAATTATGCCTCTTCAACAGCTTTACCTTCTTTCGCCACCTCTACAACAAGAACTTCTCATGCCATTCTGATCACAAAGCCTCTTTCCCTGAAGAAAAAAAAGACATGTAGACTAGGATCCAGCCTTGTCAACATGCTTAATGTGGACAGTGTTAATGATGGAAAGGAAGATCAAGTACAGCTTGATCCTTGCGTTGGAAAGCATGAGTGTTCAAAAGGCATGCAAGGCAAGAGTAATTGTAGGATCAACAGTTTGGCTCTCCCATGCAGCAACGCTCGGCAAGTACAATCAGCTCATCCTAGCTGGAAAGATATCCTAGTTGGAAAAGCATGAAGATTCTCGTTCAAGATCGAGCACGTGAGAAGCGTATGCTTTGGTCTCTTTCAGTTTTGCTAGTTTGTTTTGTAGTGTGGTTGTTTTGTAGTGAGATAGGGTTTGTACATCTAGTTTCTAGGTGCTTCTGAGCGTTACTATATATAGTGTATATGAGAACCTTTGTAGGCACTTCTTCAATCAATGAAAATCAGTTGCTTTGTTTGTTCCACTGTTTTATTAACCATGGTTGTCTCTTCTTGT
>JAYDZE010570759.1:0-11886 GCA_034509125.1 Monilaria moniliformis
CGTTTGATTTTTGAAATGGACAATCAAGATTGGTTCTTGGTTCTGCAATAAGAATTGGTTCGGATTTGATTACAACTATATATATATATATATAACTAAGACCTAATCTAATATGTAGGATTAGATAATGGAGAGACAAGATCTATCCTATAAATGTATCATTATTCGGTCGATATTTAAGCATTAAAGGGTAAAATTGGTATGAAAAAAAAACAAAAAATAATAATGGAAATTGCCCACAAAATCGGGAAAAATAACTCCCTCATATCTACTTGATCATTTAGTGCGCCTAAAATACCAAAAATCTATTCAAAAATTTCACTACTGAGAATTTCCAAAATCGAACATTGCTAGAATCTTCTGGCATTCTCAAAATTTCACGCTTGAAAATTCGGGTAGTAAAGTGGCACATTCGTCTATAATTTTCCGTCTCCTATAGTTGCTTCATTATTCCGAGCATCGTAGTTTATCTTCTTTACCAGAGCATATCAATATGTCAAACCCCAAAGCTCCGGCTACAAACAGACCATTGTCTTCAACAGGTGAGTTGACGTTTCATTAAATTCTAAAAAGAATGAATTTTTTGTTTGATTACTGACAAACAAATTATGTTGCAGTGCCGTTCACTGGTGAAAAATGATTTTTTTGAGTCATCTCTTGCAAACAATTATTTTTTATCTTTGATGATATATATATATAGGTTTAATTAATGCTACTAGATTATACAAATAATGACAATTGTTGAAATGCAATGTGAGTTTTAACTCACATTTTGAAGTATAACAATGATCTGAATCTGATAGGGAGACTAGAGATAATATTAATGTTGTGGGTTATCATTTTTATATTCGTTAAGATAATATGTGATTGATTTAATGAAACTGGGTATTGTTGATTAGTAGGTTTATAATCATGACAAATTAATTTTCATGTATGGTGGTATTATCAATTAAGGAATAATGATATTCGAAAATTTTGATAATGATATTTTTGATCTATGATAATGATATGCCTTTACATATATTTTCTATTTTTTGATAATGATATTGGTTACTATTGGAAATGATGTATTAATACAATTATGATGATATAAAATATATGTCATGTATGTTGATGATTAATAGATATGCTTAATGTTAATATGTTGTTGATTTAATGATAACAATTATTATATTAATTTGATAAATGTGTGAGTAAGTATTGATTTACAACTTCCAGTTTAATGTGCAAGAATGGTATATGTGTTTGTAAATATAACTTTCTATGTGTAATGATAATGTTAGCTAGGAAAAATGATGTTTTAATGTTGATATCATAATAAATAATATATGTCATATACTGTGATAATATGAATTTATATGTGTAATGATAAGGATAGATTTGAAAAATGATATTTTATTGTTTCTATAATGATAAGTAATATATGTCACATGCTATGATAATATGATTTTGTATGTGTAATGATATGGATAGCTTAGAAAATGATGTTTTAATGTTGCTATGGTGATAAATAATATATGTCATATGCATATTTGGTGATATGTTGTTACTATATATTTGTTCTTGTCACAGTGGGGAAGAGGCCACATAACATACCTGACTCGAGCTACGACAGTGATGTACCACT
This sequence comes from Monilaria moniliformis, assembly GCA_034509125.1. Classification (NCBI taxonomy): domain Eukaryota; kingdom Viridiplantae; phylum Streptophyta; class Magnoliopsida; order Caryophyllales; family Aizoaceae; genus Monilaria; species Monilaria moniliformis. The sequence goes on from JAYDZE010570759.1 coordinate 1,628, forward strand.
AGCATAACTGACGAGCAACAAACGACATAGAGTAGTGACGACATGTCCTAAACCAGTTATTGACCGACTGGTCTTCAGGCTAAAACCAGAGTTTTCCATCGAAGTAATCAAGAAGCTTAATGATAACCAGCTTGCAGCCATCAAAGATATGGGTTTCGGGAGCCTAGTACTTTTCTCCATCACTGAGGTACCAAGAAAATTGGCATTTTGGTTGCTTTCCAACTTCGATCCATTTAAGTGTTGTATCCAACTTATGAACGGGAGAAAACTGCACATCTCTGAGAAGGATGTGCATAACACGTTTGCGTTTTCCCGTGGTGACCACATGACCGAATGAAAGACACGACATGACAACCTAAAGCTTATAGATGAAATTTCAGCGGACAACGGAAAGAGCCGATACAGTATGCTCCCGAGCTACGTCAAGCAGCTGTTGGAAAAGGACAAGAATGGTGGAGCATGGTTTAGAATTTTTTTATGATATTGATGGAGCATGCAATGATAAAGGGTACAACCGATGGTTATGTAAAGCCGAAGATTTTGGATTACATAGATGACGTATCGAAGATGCAGAGGTACAATTGGTGTGCGTACTCTATTCTGCAACATTCATATGATCACTAGAATAATAAGAGAGCGACAATTTATACGGGACCTATATCATTCCTTGTGGCTAGTCGGCATTATTATTCATACATTATTTATAGATTTATATTCTTACATTATTTTTTGAATTATTAATGACATGTTATATTAGTTGTGATTATATGTATTATGATTAAATCATTAAAACAAAAATAATGATGTTCCGATACAATAGAAATGATATCTGGTATGTACAAGAATGATATACTAATTCTGTCAAAATGTTATGTTCATTTTGATATGCTATATGAAGGATAATGATAAATTAGTATTGTAGTAATGATGTGTAAATATAGATATGATGATAAGGATTTATAACATTGATGATATGACTTGCAATGTGTAATTGTGTAAAAATCATAAAATGATGTTTAAATGAATATATGATGATACTCGGTTTAAACAATGATGATATTACTCGCACTATGTAATGGTATATTGAACATGATTATATTGATTGCAGGTTTCTATATGGACCGCGTAGTCTATCTTCGGAGAATTGTCGTACGTTGATATCCTATTATTAAGGGATGGATTGAGGATTTGCTAAGGAAAAGACAAACTAAGGATATGAAGTATGACCAATTTGGTGATGGATTTGTGAAGCCCAAATATAATGAACACTCACTGCCAACTGGGGCAAACGTTAGCCAAGTTGAAGTTGAAGGAGAGCAAGATGTTGAAACAAGATAGGAGGAGAAAGATGTCGTTGATGCAATCAACGAATCCACAAATCTATGAACAACATTATGGCAGCTATAAAGTTGGTGGCCGATTCGATGTCAATGCTTTTGGTGCGTTTGAAGGAGACTTCATCTCACATCCGTAACATGGATTGCTACAAGATAGCATCTAATGCAGCCAAAAGTTAATGGGTCTATCACAACAACATCTTGAGGCTTCTGTGAATGTCGTCGTCAATCTGACGCAAGCAATGACTGATGAAAACTTCAATAACCCAGAATAGGTTGAGGCTATTGAGGCAGTCATGAGGGTGGTTGATAAGAGGAAAAATATGTACAATAACAACGATGTTCCGAGCTTCAGTCTTAGGTTGGAAGTTTGAGTTTAAGTTGACATTTAAAATGTCGGAAAATGTTTTACTTTCTTGCATTTAATATGTCACTCTATATTGAATAATTGTTTCTTGTATTACAAATGAAAGAGTGTCACGACGATGCTCAAGACAATGTTATTCATGATGAAATGAATCAGCCCTCCAAAGTTAGAGGCAAAGATGTTGTGACTGACACTGTTAACCAAGATACTTCAGTTTATGTTAATTAATTACGATGTTGGTTACATGACGCCTGTTATAAATTCGATTGAAGATAACTTTGTACTTATTCCCGTGTTTGGTGAAAATGCATCCTGTAAGGAAAATGTAAGCATCTTACATTATATTAATGTGCTTAGGAAAACACAATTTGACATTGTCATCAAATATTAAATGTGAAGCCAACCGGTGACTGTCATACCTTGAGGAATACAGTTGATCCGAAAACATCTCATGTGCTCCGATCTTTGTACAATGAAAGAGTTATGAGTACTTCAGCAAAGCTGACCAATGAGGAGAAGGTGTTGTACTGGATACTGACTACAAAAGACACCGACGAGTTAGATTTTATCAATTTTCCATTTAAAACTAATCATTGTCACAAAGTAATATAGCCATTGTGTGTTTTTTATCATATCATTATCATGTAAAATAATATCTGAAAAATGAGAGTTAACTAGTCGTTTGAATTTCAAGCACAAGATTGTGTACGACGATGATGTCGTCAAAGTGACGAAGTCGGAGGTCAACACACTGGAGCCTCACGTCCATGTTGCAGTCAGTGTGGTTAACGCGTGGATTTCATATCTCAATCACATGGAGGAGTATCGTTCCCCTTTGTTGCCAACCAGACTTTTTTTAACCACATATTTTCACGGTAATTAATACAAAGTCATATTATTTTTATATTATTATAACTATATATTATTAATGACGTAACTCTACTTTCACTGTAAGGCTACACCGTTGTGAACAAACCTGATACATGGGATCGTAATAGGACACGAAAAATTCTCACAAATAGTGACTGTTGAGGTCTAAGCAATTCCAAACTTCGGATGGAGCAAGTTTGACCTTGTAAGATTTTTAATGCATTGTATGACTTAAATTAATACCACAACAAACATGTATATTGTGAACATGTATTCTTCCTCATTTGTTGAATGGATCACTACTATATTGTTTGCTTTGGGATGCAAACTGGTGTAATTGAAATAATTGATAATTCAAAGTTAAACAATAAAGCTCATCTGGATGCTGGATATGGTGAAGTCCTATTTAATGTAAGTAAAAGTATTATATATACATTATGTAATGATAAGTTTGCCTTATTAAATATACCTTGTGAGTTTCTGTATAATGATATTGTGTTAAGCATAAAAATAATTTTATGTTCATGTTGGTAACCATTTTATTTGATTTGTGATGATAAAAAATTTATTAATTTATTCGTTTAACTTGATGAATGCATAGTTGTTTTGTGATCATATGCAGATGAACGATCAATGACAAGTTATATTCATTTTATTGATATATAGTAGAATGAGTTTTTCTATATTGATTTTGATGATACGTATTATAATGCTAACCATTTTACTGTATAACGGCAAACTGGTTGTCTGATAATGACATTTTTGAAGTTAAATAATGATAATTTTTTGTAATATTGTGACCGGTGTTGATATACGTTACAATGATCAGTATAAGATAAATTAATGATAATATATTAGAATAATAATGATATGATTTTTGCTTATTGATGACTTATTTTGTTTACTTTATTGATGAGTATTATTCTTTTGTTGTGTTGTTGTGCCAAACGCATAGATTTTTATTCCGCACCCGTCTCGGAATGAGAAATAATATAAAGATTGCGGCAAAGTTGAAGAAGGGGTCTGTTACTCTACTTCGTATGTCATGGAGAACTACTACGAACAAAGACGATTGTGGTGTCTACCTAATGTGACATATGAAGACATATAGGGAATGGGTTGAATGATTGGAACTGTGGCATTTCGGCTAAGAATGGAAGTGTATTGCAACCGTTAAGGTCAAGATACTACAGCTACTTGTTGGCCTCGAAGATGAACTACCTTTACTTCGAAACCAAAGTGGACTTCGAATGACATTTTGAGAGTGAAACAAAGAACAAAAAAATAGACATTGAGAAGATGATAATTGATTTCAAGAAAATGATGGTGTTAGTAAATGACTTATAATCTTCTGGATTTTCGTACTTGGTTTTAGAAGTTTAACAAAACTTATTTAGCAAAACAATCGTTGACAATATCTAATGAGCTAGTTCTACTAATATAATGAAATAATGCATAACATATAATGATATGCACATGTGATCATTATATTTCATATTATGTTATTGTCTACTTATATTGATTCTTAATTCTAAATGTATAATGATATTGTCTGACTAATGCAATGATTAAAACAAGAAGATGTAATGATATAAATCTATATACGTGATAATAAAATATAAAATGAAAAATAATCTTTAGTTCATTAAACGAAGACCTTATGAAAAAATAATGTTGCAAAAATTTCACATGAAATCAGAACAAAATGAATGCTTGGCTTTGAGAATTCTTTCTATTTTTCTCTTTTACTTTGTCGTTGTTCCTTGCACCGTGATGACCCAACTCACAACATTTTGCACATCTCCGAGCAGGTTTGTTTAGATCCCTCAAAATCTTTTCTTTCCTTGATATCAATCGACTTACAGATCCTTTAGTCTTAACTAGATTAGGAGGTTGTACATCAATCACATTAGGTCTAGTTGTTCTGTAAAACTCCTAGATCATCTTCTTTGTTTGAATAGTTGACAGTACGTTCTGTTCACCAAAAATTTGTAGCCTTGCGTCATCTATAGCTGTTGTAAGTGAAAAATATGATATTTGTTCCCTCAATTCTCTAAACTAGAACAAAGAATGGTGCACAAAATTTGTTCATAGCCTTACGGTTCTCGTCCACAGTTGAATGATCTTCTGATACAACACTCAAATTATTGTGCAAAGATTTGACTAAAGTGGACTTCAACTACCTTCCACCATAATACTTCTCTGGTATAAGCTTCACATTTGTGTTTTTTAAAAACAAAGATGATGTGGCTGCACAATATGCTAATTCTCATAAATAATTTACAACCACATGAAAACAAATCGTTTACAACATCATAACTAACAATCCATGTATCGCGGCTACTGTCGATAACTTTACACGTCTCCAAATTAGACTCGTTCAACATCTCCACTACACGACATTTATAACATGCCTCCATAATTTCTACTTGAACCTATTTAAATATATTGTCTATGTATATCATAGCAGCATGTTTCTCAATAAACAACTTAGTTGCCAAAATGGGCACAATATATGAATGCATATAATATAACTTTGCATTTCCATTCCCTTGAGAATCCAAAGCATGATGGAAGTTCATTAAAAATTCCACAAGATCAGAACAAGGCTTTATATACCTCTTAAAGAATTGTTCTCAGACTCAGACATAGATGTTTTCCTCAGAATTGATCCCATAGGAAAATCCCTAAAAAAATGCAGGAACCCAATATTCTCCAAATCCGTACATGTTTTTGAACCAATCTTCATTCGCCAATCCATAGTGTTCCATGATCTCATTACAAGTATCTATGAAAACGATAGGCTCAATCAATTCAGACCACACATACTCATTTAACTCTTTTTTGAAATCTTCATTTGAAAGCAATTCCTTAGGTATTTTGTCAGAAACCTTCAACATGATGTGCCACATGCACCACCTATGTCTATTGCCAACGAGCACGTATTCATTTGCAGATTTCATGCCCAAATCCTGATCAATTGTTATCAAATTGGGTGAAACGTCCATACATTTCACAAATTGTTTAAATAACCATGAAAATGAATCAGCGCCCTCCCCAGATAACAACCCAGCTGCAAAAGTTACCGGCTCACCATGATTATTTTTTCCAGTGAAGGGGCAAAATCATACCGTACCTGTACCAGAAAAACATATTAAACTGCATCAGAAAAATTCGTCAATTTGCAATAATTATATATATAATGATTGTATGTAAAGGTTAACTGCATTATTCATAGATTAAGTATGTATTATTATAATAATATTTGCATTTAACCAAAAAAGTATAGCAAAACAAGCTATCTTCTAATGCATTACATATTCTATGCTGAATCATTAATGCAACAACGCAATTACTTACATGTTAGTAGAATATGTTGTGTCAAATGCAACAACATCATCAAAAGAGTGAAAATTTCTCTTTGATATAACGTCCCACCAAAATAAACGCTCCAACTTATCTTCATGATCTAACCCGTAAGCATATGTGAAACCATCACATGTTCCTTCTTTATACTCATTTCATTCAACAACATTTGTGCGTCTGATCCTTCGACATACGCTTTCATGTCACGAGTATAATTTCTTACTTTCGTGGCAGTACACCCCACACCATCATACCCACTCATTAACTCATTCAATAGTTTAAATGTCAATGTTGGGATGATACTGGCATTTGCATAGTCAATTATAAATTTCTGATGTACCACATCAAGACTACGGTGTAATCTCATAAAACGCTTGTGTTGTTCCTCGACCATTGGATGATTGTGTTTCTCCACAAACTTGGTAATAACATAACCGTTGTTTTCATCCTCAAACACATACTTATTGATATTTCGGCTTTACATTCGTACCTCTTTGATAAGCATCTACGCTTGTTAGCAAACCCTTCACGTGCCTTCATTGTATCCAGATTATCAATTCTCTTTTTACCTTCCCTATTACAGACAGCATAATACAGTGTTATAACACCACCAGATGATTTGGAACTTTATTTGCGAGTGTCGAAATCCACATCACGAGCATAACTATCATAAAAAACTCTAGCATTATCCAATGTCTTGAACTTTTTACCAAAAGCGGGCTTTAGATCATCTTTATATTGATGGACGTATACAACTATAAAGGATGGTAAAGCAATTACAATTATTAATTGAATGAAAAATGGATTAAAAAGCAATATAAATAAATATCGTAATATAAAACTTCACTATGAATGATGATATATAATCATATCAAAACTAATATGCTCTATGTAAGGTAATGATGTATATATGAATAAAGAATGAACTAAGAAAAATTACACTAAATCTATTTTAATGATTTACATATGAACGAATAATGATACGTAAAAACATACAAACAATAATGATACGTAAAAACATATAATGATGATGTGCATAATAATACAAAATGATATACAAATTTGAGATGATATGCATTTTATTAAATAATGATCAACGAATATGAAATTAATGATATTCATTTCTTTAATATTAATAAATCGCACCATATACTGTTAAAATTAATTTAACAGATATATTGTGAAGAATACAATCGAAAAAAATGATAAAGATTCGTGTAGAAAACCTATAAAATAAATGTTAGCTTGCGATTCATTCACTACGTCCATTACGTAACAAAGTTGGGAAACGATAATTAAAAGATTGTAGTCAACATTTTTTTACGTCTTCGACATATAATAAGTTGGATGAATTATACATATTTATTGTGTTGCAAAAGATCTGAAAGATACCATTAAAAAAAAAGGTAATATTCCACCATATCCATTAGATATGGTAAGATCAGTTATGAAATATTTCCAACCCATAAAGTCCGCCTACCATTATAACCGAGTATATGTATAATTACATAATTAACCTTATTCGAATAAAAATGTTAAATATTGCTGCCACGTGAAGCATTATAGACCGTTTGATCTTCAAATCTCACGGTCAAAATTTGGTCATAGTTCATGCATTAAGAAAAGGTTGAAATTTGATTACAATCCTATATATATATAGGAGTTGGTTATTATAAGTCTCTCCTTAACATACATCCTTAGTATGTTTATGAACCATTGATAACAACCAAATTAATGGTTGAGATTGAATAAATTGAAAAGACACAAATCATTATGAATATGTTTTTGACACAAACAATACATTGTTGAACGATTACTTCACACATAAATGATGATAAAGTAAATGTGTTGATTCAGCGAGTATATATTAGTAAAACGTAACATAAAACTATTAACTGAAATACAAACTATATTTCTGTAAGTTCATGCAGGCTGGTGATACGAAACAGTTGCACTATACATTTGCAGATATGACGAACCATAGATTTTTAGAATTTGATCAATGGATATTTCATTTTATTAGATACAAACTATGCATAAACATATATAAAAACATAAGTTATGCATGTGCTTATAAAAAATACATGTCACTCTAAAAATAAAATGTAAAATAACATTTAATAAATTATTTACTAAAATATATTACTCCATTTGTCTACGAAAAATTGTCCTTATTTAATTTTCGATCCGCCCATAAAAAAATTGTCTGTTTCCATCTATAATAGTAAGATCCACACAAATCACAATATTCACTACACATTTAAAGTTAATCCACTCAACTCACTAAATCCACCACACATCCAAATATTTTATTGAAACCCGTGTCGTCTATAACCTTCTTGCATTAATTTGAGGTTTGCACACTTATGCATACAAATAATTTGAATCTCTATTTATTGATTAGAGGGCAGGTGATCTATTACATTATTATTTTTACATGGGAATACACTTACTTTTCGCCCTAGTATCTGAAAATGTGAGATTAGGACATTAATATAGATTATATTTTATAAACCTTGTAGACTTGGTTTTGCAATTTTACCGAGTCATTGGAATCGAAAGCAATTTGCAGTTAACTTGATTAAATCTAAATATCTTAGTAATTTCGACTCATTCTAAATGGATTTAGTCATTCAAACTCGATTATTACGTAATGCTCATATACGCGTCGTTATATATGCTTATACGAAAGTGTGCGTGCGCGTATTATTATACTAGATTACATTATTTTTACAACCAATTATTTAATTTAGAGGCTGAACTTTTCAGCGTAGCTTATCTTTATTCTGGACAAACATAATATTTAGGAAGCAGTGCATCATTATAAGTTGGACAACTTCAAACACGAGTAACGAAATGCTTAATTGTGAGTCAACTAAACCTAGAAATATAAACTTTTTCCCTTTTTCTGGATGGGAAGAATAGATAAATTAGCTACACAAATTCGCCATAAATAAATTCATAGAGTGGATGAACTTGTAGCTTCATCGAGTGTCACAAATTTTTTAACTAGTTGTATTCGCCCAATACAATTTCCAGTTTCACATAATTTACAACTGCTACCATTAATTTTTTCAAAAAGGAAATACTCCCCCAAGTAACAAATTCCTATAGAAACTAAGTTGAACTCGTTTGACAATTAATTTTGTTCAATTTGATTAACGTCTACTATGTAGTTTACAATTTTTTATTTTAATATTTTGAGGAAATGTAGTTTACAAATTGTTACCCTGCATGATGATTTTTCAGCAAACAAAAAACACACACACCCTACCTAATAATAATAATAATAAATCATCTGTATATCCACAAGTGGGAAGAGCCCACGTGTTGTTTGACCATTCAAATCACAAGTCCGAGTTCTTTCCTGGAAACAGTGGGCAACTGGGCATCGACAATTTCTTCCGATTTCACGCTTATTTTCAGTTCAGACATAGTGTCGTTTTTAGTAACGGGCCCGCCATTTTTCCTTAATCCAAACACAGATAAATAGCCATTGCATTGTGTGCTTTCCATTTATAAGTAGTTAGCCACCTCATCACTCATCCGCAACTCTCACACACTACAGCAGCAGCAGCATAAGAAAGAAAAATTTCCCAGGAAAAAGAAATTGTATATCTTATCATCTCCTCAATGGCGAGGGCTCCATGCTGCGAAACAACGGGCCTGAAGAGGGGCCCTTGGACTGCGGAAGAAGATCGGATTCTCATCAACTTCGTCACCCAAAATGGCCATCCCAATTGGCGGGCTCTTCCCAAACGGGCCGGTACGAATCAATTTATATCCCCATTTTGCATTATTTTTAGTAAAGACGTCAGGCACCAATTTTTCTAGCAAAAAACGGGCTTTGCTCACGGGCTTCGTGGATGTCCTTTTTTCAGGATTGCTGAGGTGTGGAAAGAGCTGTCGTCTCGGGTGGGTGAACTACTTGCGGCCCGATATTAGCAGAGGGAATTTTACTCGACAAGAGGAGGATGCAATCATTGAATTGCATGCACAATTTGGAAATAAGTATGTTTTAACAATCCTAATCTTTTCCATGATTTAAATCTTAATTTGATTAGGGCATCAGAGAGTCATGATCATTAAATACCATGATATATAAATTAGACCAAACGGCTGGTGTAAGCTGAATTCCTCGAACTATTTTTTTCTTCTATATTTGATATAATTTTATTTTATGAAATTCGAAGAATTGTTCTAAGTGCCTCTTTGTTTGGCAGGAAAGTAAAATTGTTAGGAAAAATGATTCCTGGAAAAATGATTCATAGGATTATGATTTCTAACAGATAAATTATCCTGTGTTTGGAAACATGTCA
>JAYDZE010570770.1:0-11884 GCA_034509125.1 Monilaria moniliformis
TATTTTTTTCTCATATTAATTCTTCAATACAACAATTCACAAATTCACAATTTTATGTAATTCAACACAATTCAATTTTAATTCTTTAATATCAATATACAACCTTAATCCTAATCTCAAGTTCTCAAATTTTCGATACACTCAATAATTCAACAAGTATATTCAATTTATTTATTCCATCTAAATTTCAGAATTTAATCCCAAGGTTTTCAAATTCTGTAAATCAATGCTTCTAATTCCTTAATCAATTTTCTGCATAACTCAACTTAAGCAATTTACCAAGAATTCATGAACTTAGCCTCACAACTCTCAGTTTTTCCCAACCAACATCCAATCTTTCAGTTATTATCTCAATTTCCAATCCAATTTTATATCCAGCAATTCAATAACCTCTGTACCAATTTATAACTCAAGAACTTAAACCAATTTTCATTCTTAAAAACGTTCGATCCTTTTCAATTTTAGACATCTAATCTGATCATCTCCTTCCCCATATTTCTACCTCCATTAATTTCTGCATAACTCAATTCAAATCTCTAATTTCCAGAATTGAAATCAAATACAGTGCAAGAAACAATGAACAAAGAAAACAGAATCTGCATATATGTATATATATACTCTGTGTGTGTGTCTGCGCCGAGTGTGTGCGTGTGACAGGGGCGAAAACCGAATCAGAGGAAGAACCGAGAGAGGGCTGCGGCGGACGACGTCACCCGTTGCTCGACGGCGACGAAGGTGGACGGCCGAATTCACGGCCGGGCGGTGTTCAGAGGCAGTGGTAGCGTGGATTTTGACAGAGGAATATGGGTGTCGTGCATGTGTGTGTGCGACCCGAGAGAGAGAAGGGCAAGGTGAGTGAGCGACTCGGCGGCAAGGCGAGGCGGCGACTGCTGGGAGAGAGAACTGAGAGAGAGATAGACGAGAGCCAAGAGGAAGAGGCGGTGAGGCAGAAGAGAGGAAAGAGAAAGAGAAGAGAGAAATGAGGCGGTAGGTCTGAGGGAGGGAGAGAGTGACCGAGAGCGAGGAGAGGGGGGAGGAGAAATATGTTAAGAATGGTGTGGGCTTGGGCTTGAGCCCAAGTTCTTTTTTTTTTTTTCCCGGCCCATCATCCATTAAAATCGGCCCACCAGTTAAATTACACACCTTAATCAATTTTAATCTCCCTCGATTAATTCTATAATTAGAATTAATCTATTTTTAATAATTTGGGTGTTTCGGGGTATTACAAAATCTAAGTAAATATATATCATAAAATTGAGATAAGTTAAGTACAAAAAATTTATAAATAAATCTATATACTGGAGTAAAAAAATATTATTTCTCGAAAAATTATTGATTCAAATCTTCAAATTCTTATGATATAAGAAATGTCAGCTATTGTTTTTTATTTAAAAAAGAAGATCAATAATGGTTCTCGATTTATCCTCATGGTGACTCGAACTCCAGCCTATTGGATGGGGGTAAAACATCTTACCAACTAACTTGCGTTTCATCAGCTATTGTTTATTTTATTGATGTTCACATATATTTAAAAATGTTAATTGATTTATTTATATTTAACTATACTTATTATTTACAATTAGAGTTATATAATCCCGAAAGATATAAATATATGAAAACTATATATTAAATTTTACATTCTTTTTAATTAAAAAATATCTTGAAAATTTCGACTATCGAATATCATCATGGTTTGGCCAATATCACATGAAAATTAATTAAATTTTACAAATAAACAATATATTATGAAAATATAGCTGTTTTAAACAATACATTTATTTTTATATATTTTTCCGTAAAATCATGATTATGTATTTTTAATTTTAGAATTATTTATGACTATCTACCTATATAAATCTAGTATATATCTATATAAATATAGTATATATTTTTAATTTTAACTATCTATTAACTCTAATTTTTCTTGTCAAATCTCCTTAACGGTGCACCCATTCATGTAAGGAAGCAAGATATCAGATCCTGAGGCAAGCAAATGATGAGATTCTTAGCAGTTGCAACCAACAATCACAGGCTGCTAGAAAACCTGTATCCAAAAATGATGTGGTAGACTGTTTCAGGATCCTCTCTATACAATATACAAAGCTCATCTTCAACTCCGAGGAAGCCAAATCTGAAGTGTCTCTCCTTGGTGTTTAGTCTGCCGTTCAAGACAAATCAAACTAAAAGTTGCGCACGCGGTGGGGCCACGTTTCTCCATGCTACGGAAGTGGTTGTTTTCCTATCACAAGATATGAGTAACCTGCAAGTAAAAATCATAAACAAAGAAAGAAACTGACTTGTCAAAAGTCCACATCCTCACATCACTCGCACTCTGACTTAAGGAATTGTGATCTATGACTAGGTAGACCTCTTTCACCAAATCCCACTCTCAGGCAAAAAAACCTCATCCTCAGGTAAATTTCCAAACCCATTTGCCCTCTTCCCACTTCCCAATAAAGTCGTTTAGATGGGTAGAAACCATGAAAAGTTTGGGGGAGAGCATCTTGAGAGTATCACTTTCGATCCAAATATCAACCTAGAATTTAGTGTTAGCTTCATTGCCCACTTTTATTTTGATTCATTTGTTTGTCATTTCTTGTACCTCTTTACTAAATTGTGAGAAGTTTAGAATATGACCCCACGTGCTTGACGAGCTTCTATTCTCGATTTTTTGGAGATCCCCGATGTGCCTATTGTTGTGCATGGAACTTACAACTTTTTTCACAGAGGGTGCTGATAATTTCCACCACCATTTAAACAACAACACAATATTCATAATGTGTAAGTCTTCAACCCCTAGCCTCCCTTGATCAACATGCTTTTGAATCAGTTCTCATGCAATTAAGTTGTCTCCCTTTGACCCAACCACTTTACCTCTGAAGAACCATTTTTGCAACTGGATAATGCGTTTGGCCACATTCTTCGGTAATCTAATGAGACTGAGATAGTACATCGAGAGATTGTTGAGAACGCCTTGATGATGACTAATCTACCCACTTTGGATATGGTTGTCGTGTTTCACATTGCAAGCCTCTTCTTCACTTTTTTGAGGATTGACTTTCATGTGAAAGATTTTTTCGGGTTAGCTCCTAATGGATGCCAAGGTAAGTTATTGGCAATTTGATCACTCCACATTTTAGCATTGCCAAAGTTTCTTCAATCCATTCTTCCTCGCAGCCATAAGAATGAGTACGGATTTTCCATAGTTTATTCTAATCCCCGTCATCAAAGCAAAACATTTTAGCAGTTTTTGTAATTTTCTAAGATCGTTTTGTTCGCTAGGGCAAAGATAATTGTGTCGTCCGCAAACTGAAGGTGTATGAGTGGAACACTGTCTCTTCCTATATAGATTCTTTCAAGAACTCCAATTTCCTTTCCTTTGATCACCAACTTGTTAAAAGTTCCTCCCACCAAATAGGAGATTATCATAGTAAAAAAATTGAATTATTTTTTATTTTGCACATAATTTTTAATTTTGGCCACTTTATACATGCATGTGGCTTTTTGTGTGACAATTATAAACTTAATTTGCATTTTCTCAAATGTTTATAAAGAAAAGAAACATAGCTTACATTATTGGCCAAGGGAAGACGATGAGGATAAATACTCGTGAATATGTAGGCATCGTTTGTGATGTCCACATGGATGGATATACATGTTTATTTAATCCTGCATAGATTTTAGCTGGTTTTACATGTGAATTGAGTTATGTTGCAAAAAAAGTAAAGTTTATGTATTTATTGACCAAATTTAAAAATCATATATAAAATCAAAATCGGCCAAAAAATCGAGACAAGTGTCCTATAGATAAAAGAACATTTAATTTTAGGTCATATCTAAACTCGTTGTTCTTTGGATTTTGAAACTGCTAATCACTTGTCTTTTTTTCATTGTTAGTGTCATAAGCAATTTGAAAGAGGATCAAATCAAGAGTGCACTCAATGGCGATGGCCCAAGATTGTTTAATAAGAAAAGAGGATTGCTCTCAGTGACACAGTTTATAACTTTATCTGATCAGCTAGGAATGACAATATTTTTGGAGGGAAGCCGAAGATTAAGACTATTGGACTCGGGGGTTGTGAGGATTTGTACTTGCACTAACTTTTGGTAACAACAATTTACTAATGAATTTAATCTAACAAAAATTTCGATCAATATTGAATTTGATGACAAAAATTCTGGGAGCCAGGCCCTGTGCATGGGTCAAACCCGGCCCGGAATCGGATTTGACATGATCCAGTTATTTTTTTTAAATTATTCACTATACTAAATACTTAATATATAAGTAAATCTTAGTAATACAACAAAAGCAAAAATTGGCACAGTGGTTGGATGCAGAGGCACAAAGCCTTGAGGTCCAGGTTTCGAATCCTAACTTTGGCAGATTTTTTTTTTCTTTTAAAATATATGGTATATATATGTCTTGGTGTCAATAGATTAACAAAATGAGGCTATAGCCTAGTGGTAGTACTTGTATGTAGACAATGAGAGGTTGTGGGTTTGAATTTTGTCCACCCTATTTTGCTTTTTTTTTTTTTAATTATTCATTTAAAAGAAGAGTAACTTTCATTGACAAGAAGATTAACTTTCATTCATAAGAAGAGTAACTTTCATTCATAACAAGTGTAGCATTCATTTAAAAGAATCGTAACTTTCATTAACAACAAAAGTAACTTTTGTTCATAAGAAGATTAACTTTTATTCATAACAAGTGTAACTTTCATTTAAAAGAAGAGTAACTTTTATTCATAACAAGTGTAACTTTCATTAAGAAGAAGAGTAACTTTCATTTAGAAGAAGAATAACTTTTATTCACAAGAATAGTAACTTTTATTCACAAAATAGTCATTTTTATTCAAAAGAACAATACCTTTTATTCTAAATCAAGTTTCACTTTTCTTCAAATCGTATAAATATTAATTTAATTATATAATAGAATAAAAAAATAATTTTTATTAATTGGAATAATAATTTCTTTTTTATATATATTATAATAAAAGAGTAACTTTCGTTTAGAAGAAGAGTTACTCTCATTAAATTTATTTAAATTATATGAAATAATAAAAATTAAAATTTTAGATTTACAAATATTTGTAAGAAATTTCAAAGAACAAATGTAATTTTTATTTATTAAAAAGATAAAAAAAATGGAAAAACAATTTTGTATATTTTTATATCCTAATTAAACTCATAACAAACTAAATTTATTATACTTTTAAATTCAATTAAATTCATATATGAATAAATTTTTTAAAATTCACATGCTAATTACATTCATATATATATATATATATCACTTGAAAAAAGGAAAAACAATGAAAAAAGAAAAAAATGCAAAAAGCAAAAAAAACGAAAAAGAAAAAGAAAAGAACAAAAAAACGAAAAGAAACGGAAAAAAACAAAACAAAAACGCAAGAAAAACGAAAAAGAAAGAAAAAACATAATAAAACACGGATGTTTGTTGTACATGGGTTTCGGACCCTGTACCTCAACTTCCTTACAAACACAACTTTACCACTGGACTAAGCCTTTATTATCTTTATAAAGTAACACCGAAATATATATTGTAAATACGGAAAGCTATTTTTTTTAATATTCCGGGTCGCGACCGGGTCGAAACGGGTCGGACCCGGGCCTGGAGGATCCGCGCGCACCATGAGTCAGAGCTCATGGAAGTTTTTGTCTTCACAAATTCACCTCTGTCAAGATAAGTGTTCTATTTAACTTTTTTTCTTATGCTATAATAAGTATTTCATTTTAAAAATCGATAGTATAATTATGACATGTTTTTCATTTTATTCTTATTTTATGTTTTTTGAAATTTGATACTTAATTATATATTTGTATTTATTATGATAATTAATAAATTTACAAGTGTAGATTTTTTATTTTCTTAATAAACGTAATTTGACGATTAATAACATTTAATAAAAAACGGAATGAGTAATATTTTGAGTTGAATTTTGTCCAAATCCGACATAATTACTCACTATTTTCAAATCCAACTGTTAAAAAAAATATGAATATCATAATCAGTTATATTTTTTATCCGAAATATTCAGCGAATTAATTCTAACTTGTCATATAATCTGTACAAACTTTTATGTTATTTAAATGATATTTTTAATTTTTGTATTTGTATTTTACTATTACATATAAGCATATTATAAGTTTATATATATGAAATAATTAGTAACAATTACTTTTAGTCACAAGAAGTATTATTTTTTTATTTAGAATATATTGTGATTTTTATTTACAAAAATAGTTACTTTTATTTATAAAAACACTAATTTCCATTCATAACAACAATTACTTTTAACAAAATAACTTTTATTTATAAAAGTAATAACTTTTATACATAAGAATAATTTGTTTTTGAACTATATATAATAATCCAAGCACTAATGAATAGTTAACAACCGGAACCAAAAACGTGCTAATTTATCCATATATGTTTATTCAATTGCTAGTAAATCTAGTAACATTTCTCACATTCCCAACACTGTCACGCAACTTCCACCCAACCGCCCAAACACACCCTTATTTAAAACTTATGCTCACACTCATTATTCATATCATTCAACAAAAAATTACTACAAACATCACACCTCCACAAAAAACACACTCCCCTTAGCTAAGAGACAAATGGCCCTTCAAGCTCTCAACTCTCCGACCACTCCGACGCCGCCGTCGTTCAAGTTCGACAACGCCGCCACCCTCAACTACCTCGAGCCATGGTCGAAGGGCAAGCGGTCGAAGCGCTCCCGCAGCTCCGATCGCCATGATCACCCCACCGAAGAGGAGTACCTCGCTATCTGCCTCATCATGCTCGCTCGCGGCGGCGGCGCCGTCGAGCCGCAGAAAAACCTGCAGTTGCAGCCCCAATCCCGCCTTCCGCCGCCGCCGCCGACTGAATCTTCCAAGCTGGTTTACAAGTGCTCGGTTTGCAACAAGGCGTTTGGGTCCTACCAAGCCTTGGGCGGCCACAAAGCTAGCCACCGCAAGCTCAACTCTAGCGGCGGCCGAGACGAGCACTCCACCACCTCCGCTTCCGTCGTGACGTCGGCGACGACCTCCAGCAGCGGGAGAGTCCACGAGTGCTCCATCTGCCACAAGTGCTTCCCCACCTGGCAGGCCTTGGGAGGGCACAAGCGTTGCCACTACGAGGGCGGCGCTCCCAGCGCGGTGAGTTCGTCGGAAGGCGTGGGGTCTACTGTTAGCCACCGGGATTTCGACCTCAATCTGCCGGCGTTCCCTGAGTTCTGGCAGAGATTTGGCGGCGAAGACGAAGTTGAAAGCCCGCACCCGGCGAAGAAGGCGCGGGTTTCGCCGCCGGCGAAGTTGGGATTTGTTTGAAGAGAGGCTAATAGAGTATGGGAGAGTGAAATTATTAGGAAGTTGATGATTAATTGATTTAATTTTAAAATGTTAGTTTTGTTTGGTAGTGGAATTTGTTTGTAAATACAAGTGGGGAATGAGTGGTAGTGGTAGTGATCATTTATTAATTCATTGATTTAATATATAGCTTTGATTAAATGATGAAGTTTCCAAGTTGGATTGCAAATTTCAGAGAAATTGCTAGTTGATTCCCCCACATTGTATGATTATAATTGATATCATCCCAAACTTCATTTTAACCTAATTATTGATTAAAGAGTTCGGACAACAAGATACAGAGCTGCCCAGCTAACATCTCTTGTGTTTTTCTTAGTGTATAGGTGATTAATATATCACAGGTGGCTCTTATTTCTTAATTTAATCACCACTATCGTCTCATTAGAACTCATCCTTTTTTTCTTCTTCAGATAAGTCATCTTCAGTCTCACTCAATTCACAGCTCATTCATCTATCTATCTCATTAAAATATTTTACATTACTAAATCATGCAAAAGATAAAGCTCACAATTGGTATTACTTTAATTTAGATCTACAATTCTCCGAATATCATTCTAGTTTTACCACAGATTGATTCAAAGCTAAATTCATATTTTAATAGTATATTTATAATGTTATTGGAACTTATAATTTTAAATATGTCACTATATATAGATTTAAACTCGAGTCTTGACGCATCTTATAGTAGGACATAAAAATGATATAATACAATTCTTCTGTTTTATTTTTATTACTTGGTGGATGGACTAATATACCCTTGTGATCTTCAATATGTAGTTATATTCTCTTGAAATAATTTGATATCTATATTTTAGACTTACTTTTACGGGTGTCAATATAACTCAAAACTCATAGGTTAACACGAATAATCAAAAAAATAGAAGGCTAGGGTCGACTTTTTATAACCCGAAATCATAACCATGCTATTTGGGCTAGCCCGAATGGGTCGGAGGGTTATGTGGGCTGACTCGAGCGGGTTGTGGGTATGTAGTGCTTGTAAGTGTCTCTATATTTGAGCAGGAGATAGTGTGACCAAGTCAATAGTCAAATTGAAGAAGCACCAAATTTTGTATAAGGTAAAAAATAATATTTTTTGTGTAACGATTTGCTAAAAATATATTTTAATTAAGAATATATATATATATATATATATATATATAAGTTAAAAAAAATTGTAGCACGATAGTTCCGACGGGTTAGTCTGCAACTTTTTAGCTTAAATTTTTTTCAACCTGAATAGCCCAATAACCCGTATAGATTGACTCGATTGACATTCCTGCTTACTCTGTCTAAACTTTGTATTTGGTATATTATTACACTTATATATGAGAAAAAAATATGGTAGTCCCCAGTTGATGGGAGGCCTTTGGTTTCATCTCCAAACTCCGTGGCATTGTTATTGAGTTTAGAAATAAATAAATCATAATTGGAATAACTTCTTTTTCCTCTCTGTTTTTTAAAATTAAAGTAACAGAGTTCCGTATAAGTTTCTTCAACTTTCATATTACAAAATATTATTTCATTTGCCGGCTGCCTCATAAAACATACTAGCACAAAGAATCATACTTAATAATATAATTCACTACCAATTATTATATTAGTATTGCTACACGTTCTTCACGTTTTATACATAAGAGTCATCACCTTTCAAATTTCAACTACCATCAATATTTGGATGCTACTATTCTTGTAAATGTAGAGAGACATAGATTAATGTTTTTATATATAGAGTGAGAGATGAATGTATTGCACATAATTTAATTAACTAGCTTTAAAAAGCATTTTAAACATATTCTTGTAGCCAATTGGTAAAGAAGCTTCTATGCATAGTTTCGGTAGCAAAATACTAATGAAGTCAAATAAATAATGCATTTATTGGTTACAACTTACAAGTAACTACAGGGATTACTTGACTTAGCACTCGAATAATCTATACCTATTATAAAAGAGTCTTGTTTTCTAAAATTTGATTTAACTATTTGTCCATATTATACTCCATATTTTAAATTGAGGACACGACATATTATATCTATCTATTAGTACTATTTATAAAGATATATGTATTTTCTGGCTTGAATAAATACTATTTGCAGCAAATATAGTACTCAGTAAATGTTGATACAATCGGCTGGTTGGCTGCCTAGCGGGCTTCTTTAGGCCCGATTTTTTCGGGCCGCCTTTTGCTTTCCAAATCGGCACATTTCTTATCAATCATGTACCTATTATTTTTTAATTTATTTTAGGTTTAGGGTTAATTTATTTTGAAAGAGGATCAGTTGGTCATTCTTAAATAGTAAGTATATAAAAGCAGAATTTATGAGAAAACCAAAGGGGCTTGCTGTCTAGCCTTTATCCTCACTTGTTCTTCGAAATACGAAACTTCCTATCTCCGAACGCTTTCATACGAGTCAAGGATGCATTGGGCGTGTTTAGTCCGATGGCACGGTGGCCCGGATGGACTATCGGCCCGGCTGATAAACTAGGGCCAGCTACCCACCCTCTCCAAAGATACCAACAAGGGAATATCAGCGATTTTATAGCCAAGTATTGTTGAATCTTGAGAATTTTATAGCCATATGTGATAATAAAGAAATTGTTGATAAGAGTAGAAGTAATAGGAATGTAGGATCATGATCATCCATATTTATGGGATCATATGTTTGTTTTATATGAAACTGTAGCTCTAAAGGTACCTAATGTACTTAATTGCATTACAACTCCTCACATCTCTATCTTAATGGTCCACTCTTTTGCATAAACGACAAATATCACTTTAAATTCTAAATTATTTTCACATTACCACAAATAATTTTTAACCATCAACTGTCTATTTGTATCAATCATATCCTTAATATATTTTCTGACACTAAAAAGTTGACGTAGCTCGCCGAATTGTCACGATCTATATAATTTTTATTTTTTTGTAAACCAACGTGGCAAAAATGATATCCTTTTTTCATAAATTTGGGACTTAAAGTGATATCTACTTTTTTCTTGAAACTTACATGGCAAAATACGACATTGTTTATGTCATATAAGTTTTGGAGCCATGTTAATTTTTTAATACCAAAAAAACTCGGGATACAATTAATACAAAATCGATAATTTCGAAATAAAATTAATAGTACGTGAATTATTTGGAATTTAAAATTATATTCGTCCTTTTAATTGGTTGTGCCCCTTTCTGGCATGAAGCCATTTGTAATGCTAAATAAAGTATTGTCAGGTTTAAATAATGAGTACAACCAATCTGTATTATGACAATGTACGTAGATGTTAAATTATTGTTATGTAGTCTTAAATCAAATGTTTCTGCTTATATGATGCCCGCAAATCTTAGTATTTTTCTAGGTAAATTAAATAGAGGACGTGACAGTTTCTTGCTAAGTGTTTGTCAACAAATCTCATAAAACTCTATAAAAGAAAATATCTTAATCATTTCATAGTACTATTTTTGTATTAATCGCATTTTAATCCTATTTCTTAGGATTTATATCAAATAAATAATTGAAGTTGTCAAAGACATAGGAACTGAAAACAGTAAATTAAATTTTAACTAAATTTATTATAATTATTTTATACTATTTTATTGAGATAAAATTTATATTATTTAATTGAATATACAAACGAAGAGGGGCGAGTGGGTCTTGTCGCCACCAACCCAAAGAAAATTCAAGGTAGGTACTAGGTACCGAAACAATGTTGCCACTTTTGTGGTCCAAATGGAGATGATTGCTATATATATAGGGCTGCTTATTCTTCCGGTTCGGTTATAATTGAACCGAATTAGCTAGTTAACCGGCCAAGGAAGGAACCGGAACCGCACCGAGTTATTTATTCGGTTAACCTCTTAATATTAAAAATCTCAAATTTGCTCTAAGTGGGTTTTGAACTGCTAACCTCTTAAAAATTATAAAGCACTTTATCGACTGTACCACATGCACTTTTTATACATTTTATGAACATAAAATTATTGATTATTAAAATTGAAAAATATTAAGAAAATAAAAATCCTACTAATATTTCTCGATTTCTCCCCTGATTGTCAATTACTAACAAATTAGCATTCATAAAAAAATAAACAAACCAACAATCATAATCATTAAGTCATAGAAGGCTGATTTTTGAACATAAAGATAACCAGTAATTTTATAAAGTTTTAACAATAATTATAATTTATAACCTTTGAAATCAACCTTAAAAAATATGAAATTCATTATTGCCTATTTATATAATTTAAGTGCTCCTACCACTAAATCTGAAATCCCCTTTTGTTGTCAAGCCCATAAAAGTTTATATTATATTTTCATAAGAATTAAAGGAACAATCTAATGATTGTAATTTTTTCTACGCATCTAAATTTGTACAAATTATTATCCCTTGATATTTATATACCATTAGGTCCATAACCCACAATATAGTCTTGATCTCACGTAAAAATTAAAGAATATTTATTCTTCTAAGTTCCCCATTTAGATTTAATTTA
>JAYDZE010570781.1:0-11884 GCA_034509125.1 Monilaria moniliformis
TTTTTAAATAATACTACTATCATATAATCCTATTATATTTTCAGCTAAGTCCTGCCATTCAGGATCCAAGTTTTAGGTTAAAATCAGTCATAAATACTGAGAGTATATATATTTATAATATGGCACAGTTCAATTAAGCATCATCATCGTCGTCGTCCTCGCATTCGTCGTCATCAGATCATATGATCAAAACCACCAGCTTGCATGGGAACCCTAGGCCCTTGCACATTGTGAAGCAACTGCTGTAGCCACCTTCTTGTAGTTGGATCCTCCTGAAAGTTTCACAACATTAAGCACAAGATCAGTCACTTTGTTTTCCAACTAATTAAAAAGAAAACGATGGTCGAATAGCTTCTTAAGAAGATGAAGACGAAGAAAACATACACGAAGGCAGCTACTAAAGGTCGCATCTCTAAGCATGTCCTGAAGACAACTTCTCAGGGCATCACAAGCTCTGTAATGTATAGACAACTGAGATAAGATTGGTGTGCGAAAAGATAATATAATAATGATGATAGCTGCAAACCTTGGATTATCAGACAATCGAAGATAGCATCTGATAATGTGTTTCAGCAAGCGTGAGGAAGGCTGTTCAGCAAGTGCAGTAACCATGTTTCCCAGCACTCTACCTACTGCGAAGAAACGCTCCGCTGTCGTGCATATGTACTCTAAACCCACATCATCCAGTAATATCTTTGAACGATGAAAGTTGCCACCTGCCAAAGGAAACCTTGATTCATACATATATCCTATGCTAAACCAGCAATGCTCACAATGTGATAGGAACAGGGATTAAAATAAGATTGATTACACGAAGTCAATAACCAACAACAACAACAAAAAAAGCTATTCGGGGTAACTCACTGTCTTGGACAATTCACTTCCCATCTCCATCGTGCGCAAGCACAAGGGAATGATCTCAGTCGAGAGAAGGAAACTGATAACTTCAGTGTCATCAACCTGGGAATTGAACACAGAATATAATATATATTTTTTTATCAATTTCTATCATACAATTTGTATAGCAAAAATGTTTCGGAGGTTCCCTAAAAAACAGTGGATTTGGGGGGGTAATATCCTGAATGCCAAGGAATTTTTGGTTTAGTTGAGGGGTTTAACAGCAACAGGAATCAAAATGATTAAAGGAGAAGCATGGTTCATGAATATTGGCTTGTTGGCTCCATCCGCCACATAACACACAACATCAATGGGAATGATCCCTCTGATTCCCATGTTCTACGACACTACTACCCTTAACAAAGCATAAGAATTCTGTAAATAGCAGAATTTGCCTTTTTTTCATAGGGCATGATTATGAACTTCTAAAAGTGCATGAAATTACAAGATTAATTAAGTGATGAAGAATACCTTGACCAAAGCACCTATAACGCCTAAACTTGTAAGCCTTAGATACTCAAATGGTCTTGATTTGCTGGTCGTGATTAAGGAAAGGATACAAGTAAAGAGGAATGTGCGCTGCAACAGGACAAATTAATTAAAACACACATTAAGATCATGATATTAAAAAAAGAAAGGAATTTAATAAAGGGCATCACATCTGTAAATGGATGTCCCACAAGGAATGTCAGAAAGATTTGAACATGATAGCGGTTAAATTTGTTCTCAATTTGGATTGACCTTGTCAGCAAAGTAAGAATGAAGGAAATAGTTGCTAGCAGAAGCAGTTATGCTATCATATTGCATCTGGCCCAACACTCTGAACCCGAGTGATTGTATTTACTCTAGAATCAAGAATGTGACAAATTCCACCGAAACTGACTAGATACGCGACGCGATATAAGAACTCCTGAAAATACTAAGGGCCTACATTTATAGCTAAAACTCAAAATATTAGGAACAATTAATGACAGGATAATCTGCCCATAAAAGGTGAAGCGGAATACAGATGTGGCCAATCGCATGATAAGACTGAAGAATTTAAAAGAATGGAATCATCATTGTACTGTACTAGTATCCCTATATTAGGAAAGATAATTTTACAAGTCCATAAACAAGGAAAATTACCAATGAGGAATAACATTCTTGTGTCCGGATGTGAGGCCACACACTGCAACAAATTTGTAAAAAGATGCAAGTCTCAGAAGGCCCATAAAATCTTTACTTCTTTATGTAAAAATTATTCTATTTCATTCATCCAACACATAAATGAACTTTTCATTTGCAATAAACAACTTCCTTGGTGGTTCATATTTTTCTCATCCTAATTTCTGCAATTTTTGTTCCTACTATTCTCCCAAACTCCGGTGCTGGTGCTGCCATTTCATAACAGCTACACCAGTCGTGAAAGGATAACTCCTGAATATACTATACTGGACAGAGAATTTGTAGCAAAAATGCAAAATCAACAACCACTAAGCCAATTTGCAGATAGAGGAAAACGGAAATTGTATGGAACCTGAAGTAAAGCAAGTGCATTGATAAAACTGGGTAAATGGAGACTATTTCCTGGAAGTAGCCATGAAAAAATATTAAGTCGT
This sequence comes from Monilaria moniliformis, assembly GCA_034509125.1. Lineage (NCBI taxonomy): Eukaryota > Viridiplantae > Streptophyta > Magnoliopsida > Caryophyllales > Aizoaceae > Monilaria > Monilaria moniliformis. Next base: position 2,499 of record JAYDZE010570781.1, read on the forward strand.
ATTAATTAAAACATAGATGCAACACCAGAATGCTTCAAACTACAGCCCAAAGGAGTAAACAAGTAATTTCAAGCAAAAGTATTCCTAAGGAAAAAAGCATCCAACACACCAATTATTTCATTTAACACAAGAAGTATTAATTTTTTTTCCAGGTTCACTCGAGTCCTAACTGCTGTGATACTTGAGCAATATTTGGTTTTATAATTTAGCCTCAACAGAAAACATGAAGTGCATAATACTGCAAGGTATTGGGTTTGGCAGTGAGTCAATACTCATAAAACCTTTGCGCACTTGCAGGGTGAATGTATCGAGCATCTGAAGCATCATTAAAACACAAAATACAATGCTGCAGGCAAACACCACTATAGTCTATAGAAGAGGGAAGAGCGATTTCAGGCTAATGATGTAAACAAACCTGCAAAAGAGCAGCGATGGTACCAAAGGAATTCCACAGCAATGGAGCCAAATCTTGAAACAGTTCTCTCTTCTACTTGAATGGAAATAAGACAGTGGATAACAAATATAAGATACAGAAACGTGATTCAAGATGAATATCAATCAACAATAATATCATGTAGAGAAAGAGAACATGGTACGAACATAAAACCAAAAAAAGACATGCCACCATGCAGTTCTGCAGCATACTCACAAGGCAAAGTCTTAAATTTTATTTTTAAATATCCGATCGCAGCGAATTTCCCTTGATCGTGGTTTACAAATTTGGTTCATCTATGAATTTGAAATCGTGGAGGAATTGTTGAAGGGATTTACCGAAAACTTTTGCGAAATGTTAACAAATTAAGATGATAACATGAATAAAAAAACTGGGGTTTAGGGTTTAGGGTTTTAGGGGGAAATAATTTTGTAATTGGTATGAGTCTCTCATATTTATGATACCAAATATTTTAAGAGTCAATGTGTATCATAATGGATACTGAATTATTTTTGAGGTGGAAACTTGTAAATATGATATTATGACTTTTCTTCAGTATAATAGTGGTTATTTCTTATGATAACTAGTACATCGATCTGTATGGTGCATGCAATTGTGGATTCAAAATATTATAATGTCATAACTATATTGTACACCCTAATCATGAATCCTAGAAGTATTTATTAATAAGGGAACTAAAAGAATATATTGTAATATTTTATTTGAGTTAATATATTATTTTTCATTATAAGGTTGAATTTCAATTTAGGGTTCTTCGTGGGTTTGCGGTCGATATATAAAAATCAAGAATTGGCTTTTCTTATTTTTAAATTAGAATTTATAATTTACTTTTTAGTTTAGATTAATTTAATTTTGTTATTGTTAATTGTTTGCGTAATTATTTATAAATTAAATTGTTCTACTTTTGTAAGATTATAAGTTTCAATGCCTTGGTAAGATGTTTCATTATTCACGCGCATTTAATTATATGTATAATGAATATATTGTAGTATATGAGAAATGAATTTAGTTTGTAATTATTTATTTTATTCTTCTTGCTCTCACTCCTATTTCTTCTTTGTCTTTCCTAAATCTGTGAGTTTAAATGTGATACCAATTTATTGTAGTAGTGAATATTTTAATGAAAGACTTGTATATAATAATATTATGGGCAGTGCTATTATTTTAAGTTGACTTTGGGGTAATATTATTATAAATTAACGTCCCACAAATGGTATACGTAAATTGTGTTACATTATAAATGTAGTTCTACAAATTACTAAATAGGCCACAATTAAATAAATAGGCCTGAACTAAAAACAATTTCATATTCTTCACGTCATCAGCATTAGTATTCATTAAGAATATACTCGTGAGTGAAGAAAATAGTGGAATATAGAAGAAAAGATAAATAACATAATATATTAAAGCAATATATTATATGATAATATCTGTTAGTTGAAATAAACTATTTTGTATACATATCAAAATATTAAAAATAAATTATTTTTAACGGATGGAGGAAATACATTCGGAGAAAGAATGTTTGGGTTTATAATTGAACCTAAACTCAATTAGAAAAAAGTTATATAACATTGACCAATACAAAAACAACCAATACAAAGTGTTATCGACCTCTTCGCCACTTCCCCCAAATCAGAAGCTAGCCCTAATTGTCTGCCTCCGCAAAGCCCTAACAATGGTGTGCATCAGGAAAGCCACAGTCGACGATCTTCTGGCTATGCAGGCGTGCAATCTGTTCTGCCTGCCGGAGAATTACCAGATGAAGTACTACTTCTACCATATCTTGTCGTGGCCGCAGCTCCTCTACGTCGCCGAGGATTACAACGGAAAAATTGTCGGCTATGTTCTTGCCAAGATGGAGGAGGAGACCACCGAGTGCCACGGCCACATCACCTCCCTCGCCGTCCTCAGAACTCACCGCAAACTCGGCCTTGCCACCAAACTCATGACTGCTGCTCAGAACGCCATGGAACAGGTCACCTTCTTCATTTCAATTATCAAATTAATATATTTCTGAATGTAAATTTACTGTATATTTTGGCTTCTTTGGCAGTCTATGGAAATATGTAATCTAATCTGTGGAGTTCTTATTCTAGTTCTAGAGCCTTAGTTCCTTGATACGAATATATTCAATTATTTGACAATCACGCAAGCTACGGGAGCTGGATTTTACTCGTCTATTGAGCTTGATATTTTTGGTGGATTTTGCTCACATGAACTTCATTGTTTGATGATTAGTAGTAAGGACGGAAGTTATCTTTTTCTTAGTTGAATAGTTTTTATTTAATTACTTGATAGTTTTTCTCCTGGACCACCTTGTGATGCTTCCTTGCGTAGTTTGGTTTATCTATTCTTGACTTGTGATGATTCATCCTGACTTTCCAAGAGCTTTGCAAATTTACAACCTTTTGCGGATTTATTTTGGTATGGAGATGCTTCATGACAAACTTGGAGTTTTGTTTCATAATGCTAAAACAATATGTACTCTTATACTAAGTAAAAACCATCAAACATTCAATTTAGTCTTATACCAAATTAGGATGTCTCCTATGTGACATCATGGCGGAGATGAGGCTAAAATTTGCTGCTCAATCAAGCTAAGCTTTGATATTTTCCCTTGTTTTGTTGTTAGTTTGCATTAGGTTTCTGTCATTAGGACCCGCTTCTATAACGAGTATGAGTTTTAGGTTTTAGAAATTTTGTTTTTAATTGAGATTTTTTCTCTTCTTGTCAAAATGAAATTGGTATTCTACGTGAATGGATGAGTTCTGTTTATCTCTGCACAATCCAGCATCCTTCTTGATTAACAGTTTGTGTTGAATCATATGTGTGTTTCAGACTTCCCCCCCATCTGCATCACATGTCCTGCATATCTTCCATTTGAACAAACATGCAAAGTAATGTTCCTATATTATCCCTCATTGTAGTTGAAATTGTATTTTGATGTCCAGTAAGAGTTAATAATGCTCATTTATAATACTGCAAAGGAGTATATAACTGCAAGGTTGCACTCGGAACATTTTTGGTTTTCAGGCATGTGGTAACTTATTTGAAAGTTTGGAAAGATTCACAAAATTAAGTGTTCTTTGTTTGTTGGACTTTACTTGCAAAATGATCTTAGAGATTGTAAATCAGAAAAGGTCTACTATTTCTGAATGGGCCATGGTGTTGCTATCTGTTCTATTGGTTGTTTAGGAGAAAGATGGCAACTTGGAAAAGGGCTATGTTATTAATTATCTATCTGTTTCAATAGCTGATTTATCAAGTTTCTTTTGTCCATGAACAGGTGTATGGGGCAGAGTATGTTTCACTGCATGTTAGGAAAAGCAACAGGGCTGCTTTTAATTTGTACACTGAAACATTGGGATACAAGATCCATGATGTGGAGGCCAAATATTATGCTGATGGGGAAGATGCTTATGATATGAGAAAACAATTAAAGGGTAGAAAGCACCACCATCAGCACCACCATCACCACCATCACCACCATGGCGGTGGATGTTGTTCTGGAGATGCTAAGTCAGATGAGAAGCCCGGATCAGCAGAAGTCAAAACAGAGTGATAGGAATTAATTCCAGTGATCAGAATTTTTGTTATATTGCATATTTAGTTGGTGCAGAATTATGATGCAAATATTGCTTGTGTGCTTAATCTGTTTTGGTAGCTTGGATTATGAAAAATGTAGTCATGGCGATTGGCGAATGAAGTGCGGGTAATGGAATATAGAATAACAATGCTGGACATCTGTTTATCTATATGGAGCCAAGAACTGTGTTTGTTATGCTTCTTTTTTTGGTGACAGTCATCTATTTGAAGTCTATTCTGGTATTTTTTGAATTCATGTCATTCGTGCTGCTATGAACTTTGAGCTTCCCATAATTTGGTATTTCAAACTTCTTTGCCTGAGCAATGTTTGAGGTATTATCGTGGTGTTAAAGTTTTTGAGCACCAGTTATCTTGAGATAAGACTGAATTCCTAATTTGCTTTTTTACTTTTGTAACAAAAGTTACTTGTGTTAGAAACAAGGTTTAGGCAGGGGATGTGGCAAATGTTTGAGTTTAATTATTATGGTTTGCTTCCTTTAATTGCAAATCATTCAATGCTCTTAAAGTTTTAAGCATCTTACTTATCAGTGTCATTTTTTATTAATTGAGAGGGTTTTCTAGATATTCTGGATAATTACTTGGACGCCTAAGATGAGAAATCAGCTTTTCATTACACATGAGTTTCTTATCTTTCTGTTTTTGTTTATTGAGGGGGTTTCTAATAATTCTTGATCATTATTTTAGGCATCCAACAGTTGAAGAATCAATTTTTTAGTCATAAAACCTGGTTTATGTTAGAACTAAGTAAAAATCTCAAGGATTTCTTAAAGATGCCATTTATTATGTTTTTCTAGTTTTCAAGTCAAAATCAGGATGAAGAGTATTTTTACACACACGTGTTTTCAGTAACATTAAAAAAAAAGGTGAAATTCATATGCAAATTGCTAGTGAAATACCTCCTCACTCTTCCCTCTCGCCAACCAGTTGCCTAGTAAAAAAGTCCTATCTACTGCTGGTTACAAACTGATATAATATCAACAAGAATCAAATTTGATAAATCTCCAAACTCAGTTACTGAGAATCAAATGAAGACACGTACACTGTTAAAACACACAATAAAGAACTAACCAAATCAGCCAGTAGAAACACTTAAATTTCAAAATAGTATTCTTATACACTTGAGTTTCAAAATTGATCTTCTATAACTCAAGGTTCTCATCATGCCTGCAGCGGACCAACTACTTCTTCACGCCATCTGTCGGTAGTTTAACTATACTCAAATACCCACCATCTTTATTAGCAACTGTCACAGCTTTCATCTCATTGCAGTGGTTTATGAACTTGCTCACCTCCTGAAACACACACCCAAGATGTGCCATCAGTGACAACTTTCGTATGCATTAAAGAAATATTAACATTAATCTGCTTTGCTGAAACTGAGAGTTAAGACGTACTAACAGTTATAACTAAGCTAAAGCTACCTGATCCCGGTTTGCTAAAGAAAAAAGTAGCCTAGATTGGTGAGATCACCTATAGAAGTTAAATGTCCATAATTTATCCTGTTTAATTGCTAACAGCCTAAAACGCGCATCTATAATCCTTTTCCTGTCAACTTTCCCTATCCGAATTTAAGACCGCCAAGTGTTTTTCTACTAGCATCTTAACTCAGAACATTGAGCAGGCACACCAACTTGAGTCTTTTCTACACCACAATCCACATCTTAATTGTTGAACGTAGGTATAAACAGATTTTATTGAGCACAATCTAAGTAACCTTTGAAAGCTAGTGTTTGAGGTACAGAACTCAGCCTCTCAGGTGAAGACATGTATGCTCTTATCTGAAATTCTGTCAACATCTATTCATCAAACTCCATCAAGGCCATGGCCCATGATGGGGTTTAAACAATACATTAAACTAAGAGAATGAGTTGACCAGGTTTATGAAGCACGAAGTTCGATGACCCTTGAGTTGAACCGAGCAACTTCTGATATTTCCTTTTCGATGTCATGTGCATCCGTAAGTGTATTATGTATGAAATGCACCAGGGAACAACATAATACAAAATTATGTTTTGGGAGAAGGAACTGAGAAGGAAACAATCTCAAGAAGCAATCAATATGGCACAAATTCGTCTAGTACAGCTACACTGGCAACTCTAGCATAGGAGAACCAATTCCGGTAGACGGACCTACCAAGTCCGAGAATAATGGAAATATGGAATGCAGAGATTAAAGGTTTTTTTTACAACACCGCGGGTAGAGCTCATCCCCAAAAGCCAGCTATTGAGGAGAGGGTGGCCAAGGTCTTAGAAACCACATGCTCACCCCATACTTAAGTGATACGGCATGCACCCGGATCATAACATTTTTGAAGGTTAAACGACTCTCGGCTTAAGCTACAGAAATTATTGAATTTATGACCTAACAAGAAACAAGAGTCTACATACGACATAGCAAGAATGAATAATTAACAAAAATGAAACGAGAAGGAAAACATACCCTATCGGCGTCCATCTCTTTGGTGACCTTTGATGGCTTCGCAACTTTCTTCCCTTCATAATATCCGATAACATGGTTAATTAGACTATGAAACGGTATAAATTCATATAATTGTGTGCTTTGTGATGTGAGTTACCCTTTCGCGTATGTGCGATTTTTCCATGTCGATTGAGAGGAACTGATTTCTTATTCTTCTGCCCTTTGAAGAGATTTCCCTTCTGCGTCATTTTCCTCTTCTCTCTTCCGCAGATATGAATTTCGAATTCAAGGGTTTTAGAGATCCTCTTCCTCTTCTTCACAGCTCTAGGGTTTCTGTCGAGAATAGGGAAGGGAAATAAATTGAGGGGCGGTTCAGTCCCACTAGCTTAAAAATCGAATTTTCATCCAAACCAATTCGAAGTTTCCAACCGAGTTAACCCAATCAAAATATTCATTCGGTCCGGTTTGATTGGATGAAACCGGTATCTACTTTAGAAAATCAAACCAAAAATTTCAATGATGTATATTTTATGAGTAGTTTAAATCATATTTTAGAAGAATGAAATATAGCTTCACATGTTACGTCCTATATTCTTTAAAAATATGTTTAATGAGGTGTAACATAAATTTTTATAAAAGTGATTGGTGTAGTTTGAATGGACAAAATTAATATCTTACTTTAAAGATTGTGTTAATATTGTTAAAAAATATATTATAAGTAGAGAAAATGATGAGTTATGTATTAAAAATGAAAAATAAATTGATATATTGATGATAATATATTATAAGATAGTATCAAAATAGTCTAATTTTTTAGAACGTACTAGAGCGATAAAAATAAACTGCTTTTAAGGAACAAAGAGAATATTTCATAAATTTTTCGTCAAAGTGTTGTGTGTTGATAATTCCAAATGTATATTTGACTTCGTTCAATAACAAGTGTTGTGTCTATCACCTTAGCTTACCATATCGATCAAGAAGAAGAGGCAATGAATTTTGGGAAGTTTAAGCCTCAGCAAAGTAGTAATAGAAAGCTTGCTCCGCTGCCCGGTTCACAGTGACACATCCGCCGTACTGGTTGAACGGAACCGGTGACATACCCTAAACCCTAAAGATGATTATGGATGGTTGATTTAATTATTAGAATGGACACGTCAACATAATTATATAACTACGAGTCAGACATAATATTACAGTCTACAGACATGGTTGCTGTTGGTATTGACGAGACAACTTAATTATTCATTGAATTATTGAAATACGAGCGAGTTTAGTAAAAAAAAAAAACTTCACAAAATTAATACTATACAATTGTGGCACTTTTTGGAATTATACCGGACTAAAAATGCAAGTAAATCAACAATTCTACACATTTTCCTAGAACCTTCCCTAAGATATTCTATAAGAAAAAATCATTTCTTATGATTTTATTAAAACCTACATGATGTATTATAACGTAATATGTTTATTTATTAGCTTTGATAGAGTAATTAATTTGTTTTATAGTGTTGATTAAAATGTTAATCCTACCAAAAATTTATGGGTTGATTCAGATAGACAGAAAAAAAGAGAGGGTTAGAGTCGATATTATTAAGTTCGAAAAAAATTAAGCCCGAATAGTTCAAACCCGTATACTTTGACAATCCGATATGATTGGCTCAATATTTTTTCTCATTGCTTGATTTTCAAGTTCCCCCACTAACACATATTTAATTCTTTATTTTCACTCACCAATAATTGGTTATGAGACAATGATATACACAACTGAATTCGAAAAAAATATTAAACAATCACCATCAAATTGATTAATATATCAGGCTTAGTAAATACCTCCTAAACGAGAAAGTTTCTTGATCCTTACTAACAGCAGTTTTCCTTATCAGTTGGACAAATAACTATATAATATGCAGAATGGTGGTGGCTTAACTACTCTCTTTACTTAAAAAATCTTTTGAATACTTAATGACCAGATCATGCACTTAGTACTAATATACGTCAGTTGATTGAGTCAGCTGACTAAAAATATGTTGATGATCTTTTTATGTGTCTATGTGTTGATTGTGTACTACCCAATAAATTTAAAATTTGCTTTTTGCACTCCTGTTTCTTTACATGTGTTTAGAAACTACTTCATTGTTAGGACAGAATAGGATTTGGTTAAAGGTTTTATAAATTTTAAACGCTACACCTTGGGGATGAAGGCGTCGGTCGGAGGAGGGGTGGTTGGTCGTGCAACGATGATCGGAATTGCGATTAGATCTTAAATGAATGACTTTCGAAAGAAATGCACCGAAGGTCGGCCGTATGTAAAAGGAGCGGTGGTCGGACGATACAACGGTAGGCGGTGATCGGACAGTGCGAAAATGGGCCGAAGCCACGATGATGGTTTTGGGGTTACGAGAATTTTGAGTTGATGCAGTCCCTAAATTAAGTTTTAATATTTTTATGATATTTTATACTCCTTCCGTCCCATATATTCTTACTTGTTTTTCTTTTGGGGTCGTCCCTAGGGGTGTTCACAGTTCCGCAACCGCCGGTTCCGGTTCCGTACACCCCTAGAACCGTAACCGAACCTTGGGGGGGAGAGGCGGTTCCAGTTTGGAACCGGTAACCGCCGGTTCCGGTTCCGGGTTCCGGTTCCAAACCGGACGGTTTCGGGGCGGTTTAGACGGTTTTGCCGGTTCCGGTTTTTTCGGTTTTTTTTTTCGAAGTGAGATTGTGATTGTATTGTATTTTCTATTGTAAATTGTAATTCAAAATCGAGAGATAAGAGTAAAATTCTTAAAAAAGAAGACAAAGAAGATAATAATCGAAATTCGAAAAGGAAATTTTATTGATAATTTGAATGTGTAATATATTGATGATACAATTATACAAAGAAAGAAATGAAGAATTACATATAATT
>JAYDZE010570792.1:0-11883 GCA_034509125.1 Monilaria moniliformis
GAACCGACAATGAATCAAACTAGAAACACCCACAAGCCTCAAGAAAAAGGGAGAAGAAATAGGCTCAGACCATCGCCAAAATCGAAATAGAGATGGAGGCGGCACCGCCATGGCTGCAAACCGAGGGTTTGCCCCGCCAAGATGCGGCGACCAGTGTTCTCCTTCGAACAAGAAAGACGGTCACCACCGTCTAAATCGAAGCCCTTGGAAGTTGGGCCGAAATTTTTGTGCGACAGAGAGAGAGAGAGAAACAGTTGCAGGGTATGGAATGGGAATGAGAATGGGAATGGGAAGGGTAGCATGGGAAAAGGAGCCATCAAGATAGCTTAACCGAGGGGGTGGTTTGGGTTAATAAATCAGGCTATAACATGGTGTAACAGTGCTCTGCACGCGGTCCGAAACGGGCCGAGTTTAGAAACGCGGGTCTCACATGGTTTACCAAACACACCAAATACTACTGTTAGGCTTTCATTTAGCAGGTTTATTTAACTTATAAGGGCTGCCAAAATGGCCCTAAATGTTTATATTTAAGGCAAGTCGCATCGGTTTAATTATTGATGATTAGTGTAATTAATATGAGATTAGAGCCGAGGCAGCACTCCATTCAGCACTAGAAATGGGTTACGTTGCGTACAAGAGCTTCCACTTAAGTGGGGCCCATAGCTCTAATTATACCCCTGAAATGGATAATCCAATCGGAGGCAGTGGGACCGACACACTTCAAAACTCCGTCTTATCTCGCCATCATTTCTCACCCGAAGCTGAGATCATGACACCTCACCCCACAACGTGGCGGAGATCGGTTGGCTCAAAGCTTGGCTGTGCCACTCTCTCTCCATCTTGTACGCTTCTTCTCTTCTCTATCTTCTTCTCTGCTACTCTCACTTTCTACTCTCTCTCTTAACTGTACATTTCTGGACTGCTGACGCTACGATGGAAATATTGAGGTGTTTTTCAGATTTCCCTTTTTGTCGCTTTCGCATGCGCAGTTCGGCTTTTCGAGATGTCACTGTGTGTGTTGGCGCCTTTTCTGGCTCATACATATATATATATACAGATATATATATTTTCTTCTTTATGATGCCAATTGACGACGGTTAGGATTTTGTGTTTCGCTGATCACGATGATTATTGAGGTGGAGATGCTTGATCATGTGTGCGTATGAGTTAATTTGTGATTGTGTTTTAAGTAAAATCCCTCCTTTTCTGTGTGTGTGTCTTCCTTTTTTCATCTCTTTTTAAGATCATTTGCCAGAGACTATCAGTCTTATTAGCTACTATGATTGTATGCAGAGAAAAAATGATCACTTGTTATGGTAAATATTTTCTCCCTCGTGTATTTTTCTTTTTAATCTTTTTTTTTTACTGAGGAATTGAGGCTTCCGGGACAACACTTTTGTGGAAAGATTGATTTTTTATAGAAAAAAAATAAAAATTGTGTGTCGAGAATTATACTTTTCTTTCGTAGAAGTTCCAAGCTTATTATACTTGCGTTCTTATGCTCTGTTTTCCTTCATCCTCTTCTGTTTATCCGTGATTGAGTGTGTTTATGGCATGGCATGGCGTCTGTTTTAAGTCATAGAATTTATAATTGCTCTGGGCTGAATATGCATACTCTAATGAGAAATTAACTGCTAAAGCAGATTAGGAAGGTTTGATTCACGAAATCATATGGTAATTTTGTTAAATTTTAGACGTCTTGCTGCTCTTGGCAGGCTTGAGTTCAGGCTGTACCCCTGACATTCCTAATAATTAGGAAATTGCACTGTTTGACTGCTTCTTTTCTGATATTTTAGATAATAATACTGCTGTAAATGGGGGGAGCTTGTTCGAGAAAGCGTGATCAACAGGCTAACGACGATAACCTCACCAGAGGAGTATCCGGGAGATATACTAAAAGTGGGAGCTCAAAATGGCTTGGGGCCTCATTTTCTAGAGCTTCTATGGATTCTAGCCAGGGGAAACAAGGATGCCCGACGCTTATGGATTTGTGCATATACAAAATTAGGAAGGTATGTTCAGAATGAAAACTTCTCTTATTAGTTCTCTATACCAGAGATAAAGCTAAAGATCTTGGAAGCGTATTCATTAGCAATTTTGTTCATTGAAGGACATAAATAAGTATGGCACCTTCTCCATGCTGCCAAGGGATATAACTCAGCAGATTTTTGATGATTTGGTCTGTTCTCATTGCCTGACTGATACTTTACTTGAAGCTTTCCGGGATTGTGCTCTTCAGGTATCATTAAATGCTATGTCTGAACAAGGGCCATAAGCTGTGTTAGTGCCTAGTGGTAGATTGTCTCAATAGAGCTGTTCTGTCTCCTGCAGGATCTTAATTTGGGAGAGTACCCAGGAGTTGGTGACAGTTGGATGGGCATTATATCTTCTCAGGGTTCATCGTTGCTCTCTGTGGATCTTTCAGGTTCAGATGTTACAGACTCTGGGTTAACTTATCTCAAAGATTGCAAGAGTCTTCAGGCCTTGAATCTCAATTATTGTGATCAGATTTCGGACAAGGGTCTTATACAGGTTAATGGTAAGATTGCCCCCTCTAATTCTACATTTGATTTTTGTTCCTGATGATCTTGTAATTGGCTTAATGTCCACTTCGACATCATATGAGCATACTTAGTATTGTGTTGGTGTTAAGTGTTAATGTATTCATCTTAATATATTTATTTAACTTGGGTGTATTTTCAAAGAGTGCGCCTATATTACAAATTAAGTGTTTGAGTTATGGTTGACATTCTCTTTGCAGCTTCACATCTTAATACATTCTGTCTGATATATGTAGAGGTTTGGTGTTGTCTGGATGTATAAAATTGTCTTCTTGGGGCAAGATGTCCCAGCTACTTGATGTTCCTTCGTTGCAATGAACTCATTTCTTGATGACTCCGCGGAAATGTATTTGGGTTATTTTCTCCTGTACATGTATTTAGGAATAAAATGTGCTGCCTGTTAGGGTATCTGGTTGCTTTCTGGCATTCGGTTGTATTGGTGTATTGATGACAACGTTTCTGAGGTGTAGTTTTGTTTACTTTGAGGAATACCTAATCCCATCCAAAGCCTTGGGAGTACCTTGTGGGTGGCGGTGCTGTTGGGAACTGTATAGTAGTCAGAACATGTGATCTAATTGTGCTTGTTTTTCAACCTTGTAGGTCTGTCAAACCTGACTACTCTTAGTTTTAAAAGAAACAGCTCGATTACCGCCCAAGGAATAAGTTCTTTCTCTGGCTTAATCAAGTTGGTAAAACTGGATATGGAGAGATGTCCAAGGATCCATGGAGGACTTACTCACTTAGAAGGTTTGTAGTTTGTGAGCTCTTTTTGATTGGTAAAGTAATTTCTAGGTCATGCATGGGACTAGAGTCATTCAGAACTGCTTCATTCCCTTCATTGGGAAAGTAATATTGTTTCTCTTTCAAGTATTTCCCTACTACTTGTCATTATCTTGCATATGAGGAATCAGTAACCTTAAGAGAGAGAAAAAAAGACATCCTCCAGAATGGTCCTGACGCAGTGACGCGTATATTCACTCACCTTGTTTCATGGGACATGATGGTTCGTCCAAAGAGATTGAAGGTCTGGGTGTTTGTAAAATCTGCTAGACAAATCGAGTCTCGTTAACTGGTACGGTGTGGGAAGTTTCTATCACAAAATGATTCTCTTTGGGGCAGAGTTATTACAAGCAAATGCAGTCGGCAAAAATAGAAATATGATGGAAGCTTAGCTGTTAGAACCATATTCGGAAGTCCTTGAAAATTCATTTCTAGGGTTACCCAAACTTCATTCAAGCAACAAAAGTCCAAATCTGGGGCAAAAATAAGGTGAGGTATTGGGACGATTCTTGGGTGGGAGACAATCCTATCACAGCTTTATATTCTTCTATTGCATTTCTTATCTACATAATGCACTTGCTGCTTTGTTTGCTACTTTCAACTTTCTGGCATGGAGCTTTCTTTTACTCTGTAACATTTAGAGATACTGAAATTTGAAACTTGTTTGTTATCAGAGCACCTGGAGGGAGTTTCATTAGTTCACAATGCATTTGCAGTCCTCTGCCGTGTTCTCTTGCAAACCCTTCCGTGTGTATTCATCCAACATTAGTTCTCCTTTTCTGTTCTTCAGGAAGTTCTCAACATACCAGATAGATAACTGTGGGAACTGCAATACCACAAAACAGAGTCATCCTATATAGGTTTTATATTTTCTGGTTTGGGTGCCAGGGTTGGGTGGCATCAGTAAACCTCTAGGAAGAAATCTTGGTGATTGGAAGTAGCTATGAATGTCAATATCATGATACTATTGCATTGGCCCGGACTTTTCAGGGACTGCAGTTGATCCTTTGAATGCCCTGTATTCTTTGTATGCTCTATCTTACCCTTTGTCTACAGGACTTGCGAAGCTTGAAATGCTGAATGTCAACTGTTGTAATTGCATCACAGATGCTGATATGAAGGCTATCTCAGGTACCTAGCTCGTCTCCTCTTTCTGATTCATTGACTTTCAAAAGCAGGGTGGCATTCTTAAGTATTTGAGATGTTAGTGAAGACCATTTCTCTCTTTGTTGCAGGCCTGAAAAGCTTGAAGTCATTACAAATTGCATCCAGTAAGGTTACTGATAATGGTGTAGCCTTTCTACGAGGTAGTTTCACTGATTTTTATGAAAAAGCTTCCGTTTGCTCCCATGGTGCTCAGCACAAGAAAATTGAACATCAAAAAAATGAAAGACCCATGGATGCTGCTTAGTCTCTCAAATTTATTTGTTTGTTTGAAGGGTGATTAATATATATTGTTTTGGACCTTCTTCTGGACCATTAATGGCACTGTGCTTCACTGGTGAGAAGTGTTTTATCACGTTAGTGCTATGTAAAAAATGCTATACTCCCCAAAAAACTACGTGACTTAAAGAGTGATAATGATTTATTTAATCATTATGTACCACTGTATTGTTGTGAAAGAAGTCAAGTGATATGATATAAGAGAAAATTGCCCCACTAAGCTACTGATGTATCCTGAGATATGATTGGCAGATAAGTTTTTGTAATATTGCAATAATTTTCATGCAGACTTGGAGAATCTTTCTCTTTTGAATATGGAGGCTTGCCCTGTCACTGCTGCATGCTTGGAGTCACTTTCAGGCAAATGTTCTGATTCCCTGACGTTTTATCTTAACCTCTTAAAACCCTTATGATAACTGAAACAATATATGATTCTTGTATCTCTGGGCTCCAAGAGTTCTATTGACATTTTCTGTAAGTGTCTTCAATGTATCATTTTATATTTATATTCTTTTGGTTTGTTGCAGTTCTTGGTGCATTGCAATATTTAAATCTTAGCAGATGTGATTTGAAGGACAATGGATGTGAAAACTTTTCAAGTGAGATTCTAGATATAGTGAAGTAACTCTATAAGGAAATGGGTTGGACACATTCATTCTAGATTTTTGCTTGTAGGACACACTTAATGTCTTTTCTGTTCTTCACAGAGATGCAGTCTCTGAAAGTGTTGAATTTGGGGTTCAATGATATCTCAGGTGCAATTTTAGTACATCTTAAAGGTGTGTTCCACTCAACATCTATAAAGATTTGGGTGCTGTTAAATGCAAGCTGATTTATACTTCAGGATTATTGTTAATATTATTTAAGTTTTCTTTCCTTTTCCTTATCAATCAGGTCTCATAAATTTGGAGAGCTTAAACCTTGATTCATGCAGGATTAAAGATGAAGGGATTCTTTACCTTGCAGGTTATTAACTTATTTCTGGTTTTGTGTCTGTTGAATGCCCTAATTATTATTTTTGTTTCCTGAAGAATAAATCTCCACTCTTCTATCATTCTGCTATCTTTTATTGCATGATTTGACGCAGATAGTTTTGTCAGCTAATGCCAATCTTTTTGGTTACAAGTTCTCCTCCTGATTTTACCTCTTATTTTGATCAAGGTTTAACTCGTCTAAAATTTTTGGAGTTGTCTGATACTGAAGTTGGGAGCAGTGCGTTACGCCATCTTTCTGGTAAGACTTGATTGGATTGATATCCTAGATATTTATATTGGATAGCATGTTTTAAGCAGTCTAACAACTTTAACCTGAATCAATTAATTAGAACATTACTTTTCATCTACTATTGGTTGCTTTTTCTGTTGCAGGACTAGTTAATCTGGAGAATTTAAATCTATCATTTACTGTTGTTACTGATGGTGGCTTGAGAAAGTTATCTGGCTTATCATCTCTCAAGTCCCTCAATCTGGATGCACGACAAATTACAGATGCTGGTCTTGCTGCTCTTACAAGTAAGACTTTTTAGTGTGGTTATTGTCTTACTGTATCTATAAGATTTTAGTTAACAGAAACTATGGCATGCTTCGGGCAGAAACAAATTCGACCATTACTGCTTGGCCTAGTTAATTTATTCTTCTTGAGTAAGAGTTTATTAAATTTTGATTAGTGCATTTCTCTCAGTTCTTTTGTTGATTTTCTATGAAAATTAAACACAGAATGGTCTTAAACTGTAATGTGGTATACATAGTTTCTAAGTTTAATTCCAGTCCAGATAAGCATGTTACTTTGCTTTCTATGTTTCCAATTTTGATATGGTTCGGGTCCTTAGTGTGTGTGTATATGATGTAGTCTGAAAGGAAGCATGTATTCATGTCTATTTGGTATCAATTTTAACTAAAAAATGCGGCATTCCTAATTAAGAGTTGTGCTGATTTCCTTCTTCTTTATCTGCTAATCTTGTTCTGTATATATTTCTGGATGTCGACGACTATCCCATATCATAGTTAATTTTATTCTATTATTTCAATATCTCGGTGGTTCTTCTGTTCTAATAGCTTGGTATTTTGCAACACAAATCCCTTTCTTTAGCTGCATTCCCTATATAAGTAAACTGCTGAATATATTTATTTTGTTTGGTACTATAATTTTGGAACACAAATCCCTTCTTTAGCTGCAATCTAACAAAGAAACTGCTGTATTTTATATATTTTGTTTTGATGCATGCACGCGGCTGCCATGAATGCATGAACTTAGTCATCCATTGCAGGTCTGACTGGGTTGATGCATCTGGATCTTTTTGGAGCACAGATTACTGATTCTGGAACCAATTATCTCCGAGGTATGAGAACTTATCCCACTGTACTCACGTCAATTGTGTTGATGGATATGCTTTAATGCTTTTGTGGCCATTCGAACTTGAATTTAGTGTTAGTGATAGTTAGGCTACTCTCCACTGTGAGTTGAATTTAGTGGTGGTGATAGTTAGGCTACTCTCCTTTTTGGGTTTCATACATGGTGGATAGAGAATGTAGGTTTGAACCTGGAATGTAGGCTACTCTCCTTTTTTTGGAGCACAGATTAATGATTTATGATACATGGTGGATAGAGAATGGTGGACGAGTAGTGTACTGAAAGGGTGTGCTGTGCAGCTCTGTAGTATATATTGGGATACTGCATACTAGTAGAACATGTGGTATCTCCTTGCTGTGAGACATATGTTAACTATTATGTCAAAGTTGTCTGTTTCTACTTTCTGTATGTAAGTTCTACATATTTTCCTATAGAATTCTATCGCTGGTGCCCGCGACCTTTCTGTTGGAACTTTTGGTGCCTCACCACTTCTGTCCTCCTTAGACCCTCTTCTCCTACAAAAATGGGGAACGAAAGGACTGCAAAGAAAAGTTGGGATAACAGGGAAAGGGATTTATGTTAAGTTTGCATATACTCCTATGTTTGGCATCTTCACTTCTGAACTACTCATCTTTCAAACTTGAAAGCTGAGAGCCAAAGAGGAATTGGATTTTCTTTGCATTGTCAGATCCCATTAAAATTGTCGTTTTTCACATTTGTGCTCATGTTCTTGGTTGCCTGAAATGTCTGATCATCCTCATTTGTTCTCCTTCAGCATTCAAGAAGCTACGCTCTCTGGAAATCTGTGGTGGTGGATTAACGGATGCTGGAGTAAAGAACATTAAAGATCTTTCATCCTTGACACTGCTGAATCTATCTCAGAACAACCTCTTGACAGACAAGAGTTTGGAATCAATTTCCGGTACTTGAACTAATATCTTGGCCATTCATTTTATGGAAAAGAAAATGTTATCTGACATTTTATTTTTGGGCATCTTTTGGCCTTGAACTCCATCGAAATTTCTCAATCTCGACATTTTCATTTGGTGGTAACAAGATGTCATGGAGCTTCCAGTATATATGAAATAGGAAAAAAAGTGCACTAGGAAACTTGATTTTTTCCTGAGTTGATTTTGATTTTACTTGGCGAAGGGTGGATATTATCTAAACCAGTTTTGACTGCAGGACTTACTCAACTTGTTTCCTTGAACATGTCGAACTCTCGGGTGACGAGCGCTGGTTTGCATCATCTGAAGTCACTCAAATACTTGAAGTCCCTTACACTGGAGTCTTGCAAGGTAACCGCCAACGACATCAAGAAGCTTCGGTCGACACATCTCCCCCACCTGGTGAATTTCAGGCCAGAATAAAGCCCGCACGCAGTGTACATAACTGGGCAAGGGAAATGTTGTCTGAAAGGAAGCCGTATCATGAAAATGAATTGTATATATATAAGCAACAACTTTTCTTTGTCATTCCTGTGGAGATATTGCAAAGGCTTACAAAAAAACTCATGCAGAATCATCATCTAACCAACGCAGTTAAAAGGCCAGTCATGTTGTTTATTTAGAAACGAATTATGGTTTGTTGTATTAATATTCAAGTGACAATTTATTACATTACAATCTATAGGTACCTCCGCTGTTTATTTCTGTTGGACATGCAAACTTTTTCTGCCAAAATACTCTTATGTTTCTATTGATTCATGCAACATCAGCACCGGCAAGTTGGCCTGAGATTCTGTGAACATGGAAGCTTAATTCAGCCCATTGTTGTTCTTTTATTTATTTATTCCGGCTATAAGATTACTACGAGATCAAAATTCATCTACAAAGTATTGATACTTTTTATTTTCATATATTATTTCCTTCGTAAGAATCAATCAATTAATAAATTAGGACCAAATATATGAAATTGAAATTATAATTTTCAGGTCCAAATGTTAGTATTTCATATCATATAATTTTAGTACAGTTAAGTAAAATTTTCTTCTTTGCTTTAACTACATCCGCTTTGAGGGTGATCCGCTTAACCACGCCCCTACTCTCACGGCCGGCCTCTTAGTGACATTCCTGCAGACTCAGTATTCGGACCTCACACTCCTCTTAACCACGTCTCCCGCTTAGTTCTTACTCCGGCAGTTCATTCCTCAGTTAGCCGGGCGAAAGGAGAAAATGATTTGAATATAAATACTGATAAGAGTAACTTGTGACAAGCCCAACCTAAGGGATATTAATTATTTGGGATTGGATTAAATGTTAAAATAAAAAGTAGGAACTATTTTCAATTCTTATAAATCTACAACAAATTTATCACTTTAGAAAATGAATTCATATTTTGGGTTCGAATCTTATATTAGACAGAAAAATTCTTTTTTATTGAATTAATCATTTTCACATTTTATTCCTGTATGGTTGGGAAATCAAACTTCTTATATCCCATAAAAATATGAATAATTTTTAGGACATGAATTTAAAAAAAATATAATTTTATTCTCATTTTAGCTATACTGTTACGTATTTGTAAATAAATTGTGATAGTAAAGATATTATTGTAACAATTTATTTTGAGATAGTGTGCAAAAAGGAAAAAGAAAAGAAATATTCATATTTTCATGAGAAAGGAAATATATTTTGTACACCTTAAATTTCATTCTTCGACTCTTACTTGTGCACAGTTCAAAAAATCTACTGTTGATATGCTTACAATCAAAATCATACACATGTCTACATATGCACAAACAGACAAACGTAATTCATCATTAGGTGTAGCATAGAGAGAAGCTAAACCGAGAACAAAACAAGCAGAAATTTATCTTGAATCAGAGAAATGGCTAACAACAAAATGAATTTATGTCATACTAGTCTAGAAGATGTAACCACCAATAATATCCCTAAAGGCGTTTCATCTTACATCATATGTTTTACCCAAAATGTGGCAAATTAAGTTGGCATGTTTGAGCCAAAGGTGTGAGTTAATTACATACCCAGCTCCCAACAGTTAAAAAAATATAGAGAAGAAGAAGAAGAATGTGTTATGGAGTGCTAGAATAATAATGTACAGGTATGTTAAATACATCGTCACTACCAACATTCTCCACCCAAACCCCAAGTCAAAGTTATACGGTGAGAGTGGACAATGCAACGTTACCTACCACGATTTGCAAAGTGTCTAATTTCTGGATATCACCTTTGTGCCTGATCTTGGGCTGATCCCCCGACTAAAGGAGTGGTCGGGACGCTGCTTGCAGACCCGTTTTCAGCCGGTGGTGGCACGCCCCATTTACCTTCAGATTCAAGCGGTTCAAAAACATGAACCGAACCATCTGATAGACCCAACGCAAACTGATTTGGCTCGTGTGGATGTGCAGCAATCACAAGAGGGTGCACGTTTGAACTGCTGGAGAATAAAAGACAAGGTTTAGGTAACTAAGAACTAAATAGAACCTTCACACCTCTTTTACACATATATACACATCTGGATGTACGGGATCCACCAATCGCAATTAGGGTGTATTTAAACCCCAATTAGGGTGGATGCATAGGAGTGTGCCTCATTATAAAATGGGAAAGGACCAATTATGAACTTCCCACACAGTCTATATCAAAATTCAGATGAGAGAGAGACTAGTTTGAGATGCACGATGGCTCCTTGGGAAACATGAGGAAAACAAAGCCCAAAGGCCAAAGTTAATTATCATGAGAAACACTTGCCTGACACTCGAGGGAAGATAAGAGGAAGGATTAATGCGGCATCTTAAACGAAGGTGCGCAGCAGTGAATATGCACACCGTTCCATCGAGAAAACTTGCATATACCAGCTGGCTATCACAGGAAAACGTCGCATGAGATATCGGGGCAGCAGATTCTCGTGGGGCCCACTGAAAACGGAAAAAAAATGTGAAGTGTTAGAGATCTGTACTAAGAAACTCTTGATTTTTAAAGAGACAAACTACAGTTACCTACCTGCTTCACGCATTCTAATTTCGTTGTTTCATATATGGCGAGCTGTGTCTCGTGAACAACCAGAAAATGAATCTGGTCATGATGAAACTGTACGCGTGTTTCTGACTGTGCTGCCGGTGATCTCCCAGGAGGTAGTTGCAAAAATCTTGATTTCTGCTTTTCCCATCCATCAGAACTCCACACACATATCTAGAGAGGAATAGCCACAAATAAATGCAAATCAGAAATGGCTCGTCATATAGTAAGCAAATCAACATTAGTACTACACATATTTTCAGGTTTAAGAACTTCACAATACTACAGTTAGTCAGCTACCAAAAGATTCTTCAATTCACCTTGCCTCAATAGAAGAAAAGGAATATAAGAAAGAGACATATCAACTTCAATTTTAAACTATGACAGAAAAGACTTTATAGGACAAGAGTGAAGTTAGAAAATGGCTGTTTCAGCAGTTGGAACAACTTTCTATCATCGTATGCAACAACATTCTTGGACACTAAGCAGCAAACTAACAGAAAAATTGTTGACCTGAGCATCAGCTCCTGATGAAACTAGCACATTCAAAACATTTGAGAAGGCAAGTCCTGTAATTCTTTTAGAGTGACCTTTAAGCTTGCTTTTGACCTGCACGAGAAATCAAATCAATAACATACTTCTATCCTTAGCTTCTGGCGAAATAAAAATAATTATTTTTCATAACGAAACCCTGACTTCTGAAATACCTCATCTACTCGGACATTATATATCTGAATCGTAGAATCATCCATCCCAATTGCAATTATGTT
>JAYDZE010570803.1:0-11880 GCA_034509125.1 Monilaria moniliformis
CATGACTCTCTATGGTGTAAACGAGTGATCAAGTTATTTTTATTTTTGTGGCTTATTTATATTTATATTTTTTTAGTGGGGAAAGCGTGATGGTTGAAATTGGACCATTAATCTCATTCTTTACACAAAAAAGTCTGTATCGCTTGAATGTCCTTGAATCAGTATTTAGTTCAATTTCACAAATATGATGGTGTTCTAGTCTTATAAATTAACTGACAAATTAAAAATGAACTTTTTAAAAAAAATTACAAATTGTTTAGATCAGAACAATTAAAGCACTACACCGCACGAGAACGAGACCACTATACCGCACGCAGGTGGGACAAACAACTCTGCATGCAAGCGGGACAATTATACCAGCATAAAGTTGGAAAATATACCGCACGGAGGCGGGACAAATTAAAAATGGACTTAATAGAACATATTGTCTAGTATTTGACAAAACCGAAGTCTAATAATTTTCTCGATATAAGGACCGATATTTGATGTTATATATTTTGTGTAAATCATAATAATTTTCATGATTTAATTATCCTTGTGACTAAATATTTAGATTTTGAGGAATTAAATAGAATAGGATAATTTTATATTTTGAGTTATAGTTGTGGTTTATCTATTTGATGAAAATCGAGTTCTAGTATGAGTGATAAATAGTTAATCAAAATTGCTCACTTTATAGTAGAATTATGTTGAATAATGCGTAAATGAACATTTTAGTAATACTGCATGAACGAATATTTTATTTGATTAATGGGAAGTAGGGATGTTTACTTTTCATAATTGATATAATAGAAGATTAAGTATTTTTATCTTAATTATTAGAATTTTTGCAACTCCACCTTTTTTTTAAATGGGATATAAATCAAATAAAATTCTCTCAAATAATAAGAGTTTCAAAATTTTCGAGATAGCTCACAAATTCAATCCTTCAAAATAAATAAAAAAAATTAACTTTTATTATTTTTATCGAATAGGCTAATCCTAAAAAATATACAGAACAATACAACTCTGGCAAGTAGGCTTTTCTCCCCTGCTCCTCAGAACACACCTTTCATAATTATCAGTGATGGATTCAGAACTGAAAAACGGAGCGAGCATAATTAGCTGCGTTAAATTAAAATTTTCAGTCATCTTCTTATTCGGGGCGGGGCGATTATAGTGGTTTTCCAGCGGGGATAAGAGGAAATTGCCCGCCTGTGTTAGTCATTGAAGATTAACTTTAAATAAATATTGTCACAGTATTATATTTGGCTTCATATATATGCATCCCTTTCATGTCTTGACTTCTAACTTGATTTAGACCTTTCAATCATTCCCAAATATGTTGACTTGATCGTCTTAAATTATTGCGCTTATTACTTTTGGAGTTTCGGTTTTGATTTTCTTCTGCATGGATGAAAATAATTATAGCCATAAATTTAAGGAAAATAATCAAATATGTTAAATTATCCGCTTGTATTTTGCAATATCATAGGAAAAAAAAATAAACGCACATAATTATACATATATAATACTGCTAAATTTTAAATCGAATTCAATCGATTTTATTTAAACTGATTTTATTACTAATTATATTATTTTTTTACTAAATTGCTCCTATTATATTTTCAAATATATGATTGAAAAATTAGTTTGATAGATCCTTCAAACAAAGCTACAAAATTGATTTGGAGATAAATGTGTAGATATCCAATGAAAAAGTTAATCTTTTACTAAATTTGCTGATATCTAATTTGTAAAAGTTAATTTTTTTCTTAAATTATTGCTAAAAGGTAAATATATAATATATTAATTTATTTAAAATTATTTCATATTATATATATACAAATTATGTATATTTATCACTCCTCTATCATATATTATCAATAATTTTTCAGTGATATTCATATTTTCAATTTTTTATTCCAATCAAACCTTAGCTAGTTTTTCACTTATGAAATTGCTGAATGGGTCAATATGGCCTCACCTCAACATGGATAAATAGGAAATTATCGAAACTATTGTGTATAATTAGATATCTTATACTATATATAATGTTCTAACAATACCCATAATTTAATATTTTTTTTATATTAACCTAACCCCAATTAGTTATTTACTGATCTAGAGAATATGGTCGGCGTGATTGCATGCATGTGAATAAAAATTAAAAATTACGTCCATTTGATTATATGTTGAAAAATATATAAAATTAAAAGTAATTATTGAAAAATAAATAACACTAATGAACTTAAGCGAATAGTTTAAGATGTTTGTTTTTTTTTGATATTTTTTGTCATTTAACAAAAATAAATAACGGATAAAAAATTGTAACTACGAACATAATAAGAATATTATTTATAGCGTGTGATATTTTAAAATACAGACAGATGAATAATGACATTTTCAATAATTTTCTCAAAAAAATTAATATGAGTGTGTCGTTTTCACTATATCAGATTTGATATATATAATTGGACAATGTTTTATATGAACATGTCGGGCCAAATCTCCATAAGTTTTTGTTTCTCATGAGGCTTCTGTTTGGAACTTACCCTACCCGCTTTCATTTCCCTATGATAATCACACACACACACACACACACACACACACACATATATATATATATATATATATATATATATTTCATTTTTTCCATGTCATCATCATTTGTTTTAGTGAGTAAGAGGATTACATGCTAATAATTTTTTTATTTAATTAAATATGATGATAATTGTTAATTAAAAAAAAATAGAAAGACGGTGCAAAGTATCTAAATTAAAATCATCACAACCAACATTATTGATTGTTGATGGTGACATTAACCCATTATGATTAATCAAGTAATGCGTGCTACATGCCCGAGTCACATGTGCAATTGAAATCCATGATTGGTAATAGCTTTCTGATATTTAAAATCCGAACAAGTTTTTTTTTTCTTTCTAAATTGATGTGGTAGTTGATATTAAAGGATATATAAAAATTATATTTATCAGAAAATTTGTTGCGAAAATTTATAAATAAAGTTAATTTTTTATTAGATACCAAAATCAAGATAATTATCATTCTTCTGTAAACCTATTGTTGTTCACATATTAGGGAGCAATTCATTAAGTATAGGTTTAGCAGAAAGAGCTCATCATTGAGAGGACGATCAATGATAAACTGTACATGAATGAAGTATTGAAGAGTACAAGTGCCGAAGGAATATGAGAATACTTGGAGCTAAAGAAACATGTAGCATGACGTCAGCCCTAGTTTGGACTTACTGAAGAAACATAGAGTCAATACACACATTGAGTGGTTGATTTCGTGTATCAATGAAGATATACATAGGATCCCGTGAATCACTGAAGAAGTAAAAGATTGAAGAGTTATAGTGGTACAAAGTTGCAGGCGTCGAAAGTAATATGTCATAGTTCAAAATGGAACATTCAAATGGCAAAATAGAGATATTTGATTGGTGTTTCTTCCAACGACGTTACTCAAATCCTGCTTATAAATACCCGGAGAACCATAATCTTGGAAGGCTATGGAACGCTGCACAACATAATTCATAACTTTCAAGCTCTCAAGCAACTCAAAGCTCAAAAAACGATTTCAAATAAGGAAATTCACACTAAGTGTTCAATAATTCCTTCGAGATTAATTCCATATTATACCTTGAGGAATTCGATATTCATTCCCTTAGTCTACTAGGGGTTTTCCTTGTAATATTCTAATCTTAAATAGAATAAATTGTTCTTGTGAATAATTTATTCATAATTGGAAACAATCAAACCCACTTATACCCAAACCTAGTAAAGTTTGAGTTAAAGAAGACAAGAAAATTAACTAAGTAAAATCGTACTACAGTAAGGAAAATTCTGTGTTAGGTCACTTGCACCTGTAAATTGTAATTTCAGTTAGTGGATTGACTGATGAGATCTCATTAAATTTTATACATAATAAAAATATGTTAATGTTGAATCTCTATCTATATATTTGACAAAATATCTCTTAATATAAAGCATTAAAAAAATCTATTTCATTTTTGATTGGACTAAATTTGAATTGGACATAGTATATAATATGGGTATGAGAAAAATAAAAATAAAAATTGGCTTGCACCGGATTAGAACCTAGTGCAACCATGAATAGGTCCCCCCCTATGGGTACGAATCTAATCTTCCATCCCCCAACTCAAAACAAAATATAGTATATAAATAAATAAATGCAACCCAGTGAAAAAGTACGGCTACATCTACGTATGGGAGGTTTATGTAATTCTGTTTGAGGTTAATGAGGTCTAACAGGTAAAAAAAAAAATCTATTTTAGGGAATTTGTATTTGAATAATATATGTAGCTCTTTAGGGGCATCCCTAATGCGAGAGTTGTGGTCCGTTCCTCTAGGTAGGAACGCACACGGGACTGGCGGGATGAGCAGCTCGCTGCGAAGGGAAAGAGGGCGAGTTGTCCCCTTTTCGATTAATCACGAGCATGCATAATGCCTACTCGTTAGGTGTGTGAATGGGCATCATGTATATAAAATTAATTATTTTTTTTAAAATTCAAAATTACATTTTCTAATTAATAATATTTTCTTTCTTTTGTATTGTGTCGTTGGAAACAGTCTTTGACAATTTTTTATGTTTTTTTATTCTCTCATCCCGATAAATACTTTTTTCTTTCCCACCCCATTTTCATAACATTCATCTTCCCTTCTTAATTTTCTCTCAATTTCTCTATTTATTTCATATTTCTCTATAATTCTTTTGCAAATTATTTATCTATACTACAACGCCAACGATTACAGTTTGTATGTCGAGAGTGTAAAGAACCTTATTTTGATGATTCAATCAGGCTACTGCGAGTTATTATTTGCAACCTTCTCTGGCGGAGGCTCCTAAAATCCGATCCAGGAGATACGTGCACCGGCAACGAGAAGTTGTCGCTGCCCGACTCGTGAAGGATTATTTCTTCGACATACCGTGATGCAGGGAATATGTATTTCGCCGCCGGTTCCGTATGCGTAAGGATTTATTCTTGTGCATAGCAAATACATTGGTTGCGCGTGAAGAATACTTGTGGAAGCGGCCGAACGGGCTCGGGCGGCAAGGCCTTTCGACGCTACAAAAGTGTACATCGACAATCTGACAGATCGTGACCAGTAGATGTTTCGATATGTTGGACGAATACTTGCACATCGTCAAGACCACGGGGCGAGAATGGTTGAGATGATACTGCAAGGGCGTTTGCGACGCATTCGGCGCAAAATATCTGAGGGCACCCACAATCCAAGATTGCCAACAGTTGCTCCGTATGCACAAAGCACGTCACGGCTTCCCTGGCATGCTTGGCAACATCGACAACATGCACTAATAGTGGAGAATTTTCCACAGAGGCTCTCATCCAACAATTGTGATGGAAGCAGTTGTCGACAATCGATTCTGGATTTGGCGTGCATTTTTTGGTGTCCTCGGATACAACAACGACATAAACGTTTTCAACCACTCGAACGTCTTCAACGACGTCTTGCACGGTAAGGCATCGACGATACAATTTACGGTCAATATACGTCGCCTCAACACGACCCATCCGACAAGAATTCATCTAATACAAAGGATTAATTTTGTAGTTTTTTTTAAATTTTAATTATGTAATTTTTATTTCAATTATGTAATTTTTTATTATTATTATTATATAATTTTTAAATTTTTTTAGTTTATTTCAATTTCATAAATATCGTCATTTAAAAAAATATATGAAATTAAAAATTAATAAAAAATGAATTAAAAAAGTAAGTAGGAGATCATGCATAGTATAGGCCTAACGTAATTTGTGGTCTATGAGTTGTGAGTGTTTGTGGCATTATTTAAGAAACTAACATGACACATGAATAATATAAATTTGGATTGGGTTATGAGTGCTCCTACTTCACTTGTCTATATCTAGGCATTCTTTTTACTTCTATGTAAAATTATTTATGAACCTGTAACTTAAGTTACGTAACTTTACCTAATTTACTATTGCATGTTTAGTTTTCTATGGAAAGTATTTTGTAATTTACCTTCCAAGAATATTTTCTTCTTTTAATCTGGCTTGTGAATTTCATTGTTTTTTCTTATTTAAATGAAGGAATAATGGGAGTATAGATGTAGAAGTGTTTAGTATATTTTATTGATGATTTTAAGTAGTAAGTAAGCAAACACAAAAGGAAGAAGAAGAAGAAGAAAAAAAATATATATATTAAAATTCATATTTTAATTCAACATAATGGATAGAAGAGAGGACACACTCCCTAATTAGGTCGGCTTGCAACGCTGTGAAAGCCCGCAGTTTGGCTGGACGAGGCGAACTGGGCTAATCTGCCATGCCGTGTTCATAATCGAAAACTTATGTTCAGAGAGTGACTTTTATTTTCACAAATTAAAACTATTATGATTTATCTATGTGTTTTATGAATTATCTTCTTTAACTATTAGCCCACGCTTGATAACCATGATAAGATAAAATAAGATATATAAAAATCCGGATTAAGAAAATATAATAAGAATCAAGAGAGAGAGGAAGATCGAGGGTGGCGACAGCGGCGGTGGCTTAGAGACGAAGGGGTGAGTGGGTATAGAAGGGAGATGACAAAACTTGGAAACCGTGGACAAACAGTGAATTATCACACCAAAATAATGTATAATGAATGATCTTTAAGAAACAGTGGCGACGGCGTCATTTTGGCTACTGCTTGAGGCGGATCGCGATTAAATTTACTTGGCCCGACGGAACGAGTTAAATTTTATCTCAGCTACCAAACACCTATCAACCACTGTTGGGCCAAGATAATTTATCTTATCTTGCATTTATCTAGGCTACCAAGCTGAGCCTTAAAAATTATGAAAATTTATAATTAATTGATTTTCTCAATGTTAAATATTCGTTTCATCCCAAAAAATAGTACACATTTTATCATTTTGGGGCGTCCCACAAAATAGTGCACATATTTTAATTTTTTTGGACACATTTCTTTTATACTTTACCATCATTTTGCATACCTATTTACAAAAACTTAAATATAACTCACTATTATCTACATTAATTAATATAAAAAATACACTGTCTATTTTATATTAATATTCGTATCACCACAAGATGTGTGTTATTTTCTGAAACGTAAAGTAGCTCATTACCATTATGATATAGAATTATATTATATATGTGTATGTGAAAAATGTACCAAATGAAAAATCCACATCATGTTAAATGTCACATTTTAGGATGTGTTTGGTAGGTATGATATAACTGGATGGGATATTTTATCTGGTCTCGACCATGCATTTGGTAGTCATGATAAATAAACACGAAAGCCCGTGTTAGGCCCGAGGCCCGGCCAAGCTCACGAAAAAAATCATGTTTTGTCTTTTTTATGTATCAGGTGAATTTGGGCAGATAGGTAATCTGCATTAGGGTTTAGGGTCTAGTATTGCCCAATTTTTTAAATTAATCTGATATGTGCATTCATTCTTGAGCAACAATTTGTATAATAATTCATGTAAACCCAGTCTATATAGGCACAAATTAGTATTTTTCAAATTAAATAAAATTTCCTGGAAAATTAAATGTGAAAATCCGCAACGGTCGAAAATGAATTTATAAACGTGAAATTATAAATAATAGCGCGGGCCCCCACATTAACGGTCCACTGTCTCAGCTCTCTCTGTCTCTCTTTTTTCCCTCTCTCTCTCGCTCTAAGAGCTGGTGCGATAATCATTCTGCAATTTGGGATCTCCACTCTCGCCGCTGAGATACAATTTCCTTCTCAATCAGACAGCCGATTAACCCAGAGTTGTTGGAAGGCATATAATTGAATGGAGGTAGCAATAATCGATTGGAAAAGCATCGATTCGAGAGTAGTGGTAGACGATTTGTATGAGCACATCAATGCTCCAAAATGGGTGGATTTAACCGCCCAGGATGACCCCGTTGATGATGAAGCCTGGTTCTGTCGCCCAGGTAACTCCAACACACACTTACTTTTAAGAGAATTGCATTTTCCTTGGGGTTTTTTTATTTATTGAGATTTGGTGTTATCTTCTTGCTTCAATTAGATTGCAATCACCCCAAGAAAGTTGAAGACTTCTTCAATCAGAAAGAGAGGACTCCTATCTCCAATTCCAAGGTTTTGTTTATTTATTTAGGAAATCAAGTTTTTTTGTGAATTTGAGATTGTTACTGTGCTATTCTTGATTTTGTCTTTTGATTTGGTTTTGAATTACCACTTCAATGGCAAGAAATGGTGAATCAAAAGAACTGCAGACAAATTCTTCTGTATTTCACCCAAAAGTTAGGGTTGAGATTGGCATTCCATTATATAATGTAGTATCTCATTTTGTTGCAACACAGATTCAAAGATCAGCTAGTGTTTCAGATATTCCTGCATATCAACGAAGCAACAGGTATACACACAAATTCCAGTTCAAGACTGCAAGTTAAAATCTCTTATGCATATCTACTAATTAATTCATCCACATCTGCAGAGATGCAACGCTGAAGAAGAGAGCGACGAATCAACCTTTTGGATTAGTAGCCGAAGATGCTGAGAATCAAGACCCCAATTTCTCAACCCCCTTGCAATACAAGGCTAGGTTTGGAAAGGCCACAACCAAATCAAGCGCGAACAAGAAAGAAGATAGTGATGCCGGCGAAGGAGCACCAAAGCTGAGAAGCACTTTGTCTGCAAGAAATCTGTTCTCGGGCACGGATTTGCTGAGTAAAGTTTCTGAGTTTTGCAATGAGCTGAAGAAATTGACTACGAGGACTCAAGATAAGGAGAGTGCTGAGAATCGCGTAGAAGAAAGTGTAGGGATTCTGAGCGATAGAGAGAAGGAGAGGAAGCCGTTGCTGGAGATGGGCAGTTCCAAGGGGAGGCTGAGAAGGAAGAAGTGAGTTTTGTGACAGTAGGAATTGTTAGAAATAGTTAAATTTAAAGAGTTTTGCTTATGTGAAGTTGAATTTTGCTCGTGCAGGAGAAACGAAGATGGAGAGAACACCCCGATTACCGTGGACGTGAAGAGCATTAAACACCTTGATGCCGAGGGCAAGCTGCCTATCCGCACTTGCCCCCCCACTCCACAGTGCTTCTCCGCGACGCCCAAGCCTCTCAGACCAAGGCCTCTGGTATGTGCAGTATGCATAAGCTTTTCATCACAAGTTAATCCCATTTATAAGAATCAATGGATTTTCTTTATCTTCAAATGTTGATAGGTTCATTGGTAGGAATTTATGGATTTCCTTGTGTTAAATGATTGATTGGTTCATGAGTAGCAACTTATGCTTTGCTTTATCTTGAATGTTACAAGCAGTAACTTAATCCCATCAAGAATCAATGTATCTCTTTATCTAATTAAATGTTTGGTGGATTCATGAGTAGCAAATTATGCAATGTTGAAGACATTTAACGCTCGAGTTATGCAACTTTACCGACTAAATATTATGATTGGATGAATTAGGAGAGAGAAATTCTGCAGGAGCTGAAGCAGATGGAGAAGGGCGTAATGAAGAGCAGCAACCATGGAGGAGGAGAGGTTGCTGAGAAAGAAGCAAGATCTTTGGATGTTTTCTGGTTCCTAAAGCCTTGCACTCTATCAAGTTAATTCATATACACAACAAATATGCACAAATAATCATATCATTCTTTCATTCTTTCCATTTTTTTAATCATTCGTGTGGAATTACACATTTATATTGTATTCTTGACTCATTTGCTATCGAGGACACAGAATTATCAAATAAAATTTACATTTCTTTATATAAAAGTGGAATTTGTTTCTGTTTTGATCTTACATCTATGGAGGTAGAACCTCTGTTGCTGTGTGATTTCTCTCTCTAAATCTGTAACTTTGGCTGATGATCATAAAAACAAACAAAACCAGCTTCATGTTTTCTTGAATTATTATATCAATTCGAGAAATCTCAAAATGTCTAATAAATCTGCAGATAAACGCCATAAATTCCCAAATCCCAATAAACCAAAACATCATCTCCGCAAACAAAAGTGAAAAACACAAAATGAAATTGTAAATTGCTCGAAAATATTATTTATTCTCCTAAATACGTCAACACCAAAAAGTAAAAATAAAAATAGAGCAACAACGAGATTCAAAAAATATCCTTTTTACATCAAATCCTAATCTAGAAGAAAAATTCCACCTAATTAGTGTCGCAAAGCAGACAATTCAAGATTCCTCGATAAGCATACCTTAAACGAGGGTACAATCTACGAGAACTGAATCTCGTCTCTCTCCAAATCTCGTCAACTGTCTCTAAAAACCGGCTCAGATTTCTAATTGGAGAGATGTAAAGAGTCAATGGCACTGCAGAGAAGGCCACCGTGAAGAACAATTGCAGCATCTCTCCACACTCAAATTTTCAAGAAATGAAAGTTTTTTTTTTTTTTTTAATCGGACTTTAAAGATCACGAAATGATCTTATCTGATGGGATTTTAGTGATTGAACCTTTTGAAATTTGGTTTAGATAATCACAAAAATGGAATTGGAATTAAGGGAAAATTCGTTTTGGTTCATGTGGGTTTGGTTGTGATGTGTATTTGTACTTTTTTGTAATGTCTAGAAGTCAACACTTGTCCAAATCGCACAATTTCACAAGGACCCCATTTATTGTAATGAAATCATTTCTTGTATTTATTTTATTATTGCAGTGATTATACATAAAAGAAAATATAAATGTACATAATTTAAAATGATTTTATTAGTAATTATATTATTTATTTATTAAATTATTTTTATTATATTTTCAAAGATATGATTGAAAAATTGATTTATAGATTTGGAGATAAATATGTAGATATCCAATGAAAAAATTAATATTTTCCTATATCTGCAGATATCTAATTTGGAAAAATTAATATTTTCTTAAATTATTACCAAATGGTAAATATATAATATATTAATTTATTTTAAATTAATTAATATTTATAACCTAATTTAAATGTAAAATATCTAAAAATAACTCATTATGTATATACAATTTATGTATATTTATCACTATTCTATACATAAATTATACTTTTTTCTGGCTTCTTCTACTTTATTCTAGTATTGTAAATATATGTTGATGGGTATTCAATAAAAATAATAGATAATATCTTTATAAGCTAGACCCCAAAAAAATGTCACCCATAAATGAGTATGAGATGAAAACTCCAACTTAGTAAAAAATTCAAATTTGATTAATTTATTATTGCATCGAGTTGGAATTTAATTTATTCAAAATCATGTGTTGATTCAGAATAAGCTCAGGTAAGAGTAGAAATATCTTTAAATTAAAATGATACATTATATTTTTAAATAAATAAATTGTGTTATACTCTAAAAATATAATTTATTTGATGAAATTTGTATTTTATAAAAATTATCCTAAGAAATAATTATCTATCGATTACTACAAGATATAGCGTGACGTATATGTTAAATATCTAGAGTTAGTTTAAATTGTAAGTTCTACAAAATAAAATAAGGACACAACTACTTATCAACACGAACATAGGCAAGAATCTCAAGAGATCCCAGATAGGTAGGTGGTTTAGCCGATGGCTTTTAGGGTTTAAATCAGTATGTAAATGGTAAGTTCTACAAAATGAAATAAGGACACCAACTACTTATCAACACGAACATATGTAAGAATCTCTGGAGATTCCAGAGAGGTAGTTTAGCCGATGGCTTTTGGGGTTTAACTCAGTAAAGGAAAATACGAAAAAGACTCCAAGTACACAAACTAAAAGCAACAACGTGGAAGCAAAAATGTTCCTAGCAAGGGCGGATGTACCCCGCCCGACCCCATCGTCAGCTTACGAGTATCGACAAATTCCATTAAATTCGGTCTTTCGAATTGCTGTCGACCCCACATG
>JAYDZE010570814.1:0-11877 GCA_034509125.1 Monilaria moniliformis
AATCCGCACTCTTTGCCCGTTTTCACTTCCTACACGAGAATAAGTCATCTATGTGAGCTTAAGATCACAATAAAACAATACAAAACATATGGAGAAAAATAAGAATATTTGATTCACATCAGATGTCTTTTACCCATAATAAACGAAAGCATGCTGGGCAATCATGTTCAACTATTTAGGCTCAAATTCTCATTAGGATTTGCTCAAAGTCTTATTTACCATACAAGTTTACATATGACATGCTATACACTCAACACTTAATCAACTACAGCTTGTTGCAACCTTCAAGGAGACATCATAATTAAATCGATATAGCCCTAATCATGCGTATTAAACTAAAAATAATAACAAAAAAGAAAGAAACAAACACCCCCACTCACACACTTTGCTTGGGGCAAATGGTGCAAAAGGGGGGGGGGGGTTGACCAACAAAGAAACAACAACCAACTTCTCACTCACACTGCCTTGGGCAAAGGGTGAGTATGGAGAATTAGATTGCAAACAAAAGTTTAGAACAAAATAGGGTAAAACAAAAGATAAAGAAAACAAAAGAGAAGAAAAGAAACCACACATAAGAGGACATATTTAAATAGATGGGTTAGGCAGAAAACCTGGAGGGTAGCTTAGCCCATGCTGCACTATGAAGGCTTCTAGATTGACCTTCATTCGGGCTATCTGGCGGTCTATGGCGGCTTGCAGGTCGGCTCAAAGTCTGTCCAGTTTGGCGTCTACCTCCCTCATCTACTTGGAAATCTTCTCATGTGGGCAGCATGCTAACGACATCATTTTTCTCTTTCTCGACTTCTCTGGATGGCCTCACTCTTCCTCGGCAGCCTTTCCCTTCTTCTATTCGTTGCCTCTTGGTTCTGGACCTAGGGACACATGGGGTACGCTTGCTCTGTTTTCGGCAAAGCTTTCACTCATGTTGTTCTCTTGGTGATCCACCTCTTGCGCCCGCCTCCATTGGGCTACAGATATCTTCATGATATTGGTTGCCTTTGTGTGAATCATAGTCATCTGTTGTGGGGTTGGTGGTGATTTTTCTAGGTCATTCTCCCTATTGTTCGGGAATGAGTGTTTAAGAGAGAGAGAATATTGGTTGTGCACATGAGATTGTGAGGCTGGGTGTGTCTATTTAAAACTTTGGGGAAAAATCGAAGAGTTGGAACGAGAGAGAGGTATGATACGTAATTATGACTGAAGTCCGTCAGTTACTTAGTGTGATTAATGAGAAACTCATAGTCTATTTTTCACTTGTTTGCCCAGATTTGTATCTCCACCTCTTTTATTGGTTAATTTTCTTCCTCCTATAACCTGCACAATAACAACAATTTCTCCTCGCGAGAGAAGAATCTATCCTAGGGGATAACTAATAAAATTAAAAATAAAATGGAAAGATAAACATAACATGTTGCGTCTAGGCCAATGCCCTAGTTATTGTTGCGGGCATGACACTTCCTTGCTTCCTAATCAGGGCTCCGTGTTGTAGAGGAGTTGTTGGCACTCCTCTATTTTACCAGGGTCTTACCCATAGTAGCCTCTCATATTTTATTCATTTTTACTTTGTGTTGGGTAGGACTGTTGCAAATTTGGTGCCCAATTTCATTGAATGCTTTGATCCGTTGTTTTCCCCTTTAACTAGTGTCATTAAAATTAGAATTATTCTCCAATTCTGCCCAAAGGACTTTCTCATCCAACTTTTTGATTCTCACAGAAATCAGGGATATCTTTTCTTGTATTGGATTAGCTACTTCTTCCATGCGATCCATATACACCCTCAGTCTTCCCCTAAGTGGCAGTACTCTAGAACACTCTTTTGGTCGGATTCCACCACGCACATTAGCATAATTTTGTCAAAGCACATCCTTACCAAATACGGGTCATCCTAAATGTAATGTCGACTAGGGGTGGGAAAAAATACCAAAATACCGGTATACCAGACTTATCGTACCGAAAAAATCTCGGAAATATCAAAATTTTAGTATACCGTAAATTTCGGTACGATATGATACTGTACCGGAATATTACGGTACGGTAACGGTATTAATTTCAGTATACTGCAATATATCAAAAATTTGGTATGTATCGTAAAATACGGTATATACCGATAAAATGGTAAATGGTATATACTGATAATACAGTATATACCGTATTTTCTTACTATATATTTATAGTATTAAAAATATATATAATATTATATAATTCCGGTATGTTACAGTAGTTCGGTATAACGATATGTCGTACCGAAATTTGGTATGCTGTAATTTACGTAATACCGAATTTCGGTACGATATACCGAAAACACGGTACAATAACGATGTTGAAAATTCTGCATACTAAAATTTCGGTATACTGAAAAATTTGGTAAGGTAACCACCCCTAATGTCGACTTTCCTCCTTAAGCTTGTTCATTTCGTCTGAACTGTAGTTCCTTAGTAGCTGGCTCGATACCAAGTAGTTGCAGATGTTCGCATACCACGATTTCTTAGTAGATGCCATAGAGTTGTCGGGGAGTCCTCTTCATCATCCACGCTTACGTTGCTTTATGTGATACTTGTTGTGTATGCATATAGTTGAGCTTCCTTCTTGGTAGCAGTCAATGTCCTGGCATCATCTCCTTTGAATTTGCCTGCTATACATCTAATCCAATCTTCATATTCCGTGGTTAGCACAGAGTCTGTGATGATGGATAAATAGTTGTTTTCCCCCAAGTGCATGTACTTTAAATGTTTTGGTAGGGCTCTGAGTTATGGTCTTAGCACTTGCTCTAATAGTGACTTTAACTCTATCTTTGGATGTAGTGTATGATTAGGTTCCAACTTGGATTGTAGTTTGTTCACGATCTTCAGGTGGCAGACTGCTTTCGTGTTGTCTTCTTTTTCTTCTTCCTCAAGTAGGATCGCGTGATCTTTTGCTCCTTCTAGATATGCACCCATACCCTTTTGTTGATCATACTTCTTGGTAGCCTGATCAAAATGTTCAATGTCTCTCGCCTTTTGCGTGTACTTGGGTTGCTTTTCCATTTTGAAGGCATCAAATGTCATGGTTTCGCCTGTAAATTCACATATTAGTCTACCCAAAAGCATCACTAGTGGTTTGGTTTTTGCTTATCCTGCTTTCAGAACATAGAAATCTTTAGGAAAAATTAGGTCCCAATTATGACCAATACATCTTCAAGTACATCTTCCAAAAATATTGTTGATCCGTCTGCCAGTTAGATCTCAATTCTAATTGACTTCAACTGTCTGATCTCCAGTTCGTGGTACATGGTCACATGCATCACATTGATTGATACGCCTAGACCAAGCATGGCTTGCTCAATGTTTGTTGTGCCAACGGCACAGGGTATATAAAACATCCCTAGATCTTTCCAATTGATGGGAAGATTAGGCTGCAACATGGCTGAAACATTTTCATTAAATTGAAATCCCATGTTCTCTAGATACGTAATAGTCCTAGTGCGCTGCTCCTTCAAGAATGTTACGCTTTTGGGCGTGGAGCCTAATGCTGTGAGTACTGGTAGGCCTATCTCTACCTTTTTGAACACTTGTAACCATTTGTTTATCTCATGTTTCCATTTCTCCTTGTGCATTTTGCATTCTTCTAGCTAATGTTTCCCGAGGTGGTTCTCTGTATATGTAGAGAGATGCGTTCTCATTAGGCCAAGCTCCAGCTCTCCTCTAGTCCTTCATCTTGAGCATTTCATCTTTGTCTGTCGATCGTCACTTTCTTTATAGGCATTCGCTCCTTTGTAATCTTTCTTTGTGTTACGGACAGACCCTCTACATTGGTTACAGTCACGATATTGACTTGGTCTTTGTTAATTTCGACTTGAGCCAGAAGTTTTCCTTGTCTCCTTTCCATTTGAACGGGGGCTTGTACAACATGTGACAACTGGTTATTGATATTTGTCATTCCTCCTCTTATTTCCAATAGGAGTTTCTCAAACTTCTGTTGGATTTTCATATGATCTGCCGCTAGTGTCTCCTTTAATGATTCTCCCATATTTTGGTCAAAATATGGAGATATGTATGACTGCCGCTGTTGATGCAATTGAGGTACATTCTGGTAATGATTGTTGCCATATCTT
Source organism: Monilaria moniliformis (assembly GCA_034509125.1). Lineage (NCBI taxonomy): Eukaryota > Viridiplantae > Streptophyta > Magnoliopsida > Caryophyllales > Aizoaceae > Monilaria > Monilaria moniliformis. The sequence continues at coordinate 4,091 of JAYDZE010570814.1, forward strand.
AGATTATTGTGATACCTTCATGAAGCATTGTAGGGTTGAGCGTTGGGTTCAAACTTTCTCTGTCCATTGTCGTTGTTCATTGGTTGTCTGACGGCATTGACATCTTCTTCCTCAAACCATGATGGAGATTGGTGAGTAGCGTGCGTAATTGCATAACATACTTCGCATCTTTTTACTGCCCTTTTTGGCATTGTTGCTCCGGTTGAGGCACTTATGTTGCTTAGAAGCTTGTCCACTATGCTACATAACTTGTGTGATTTGTCAATATTCTCATCTTCAAGCGCTGTTAGAACGCTCCTATGGCCACCATTATAATCTCTTGTTTTTCCGAGCATTTGCGATAGCAACCTAAAAGCTTCACTTGGTAGCTTGTTGAATATGGATCCCCCACATGCGGTATTTTCTAGTTTCCTCTTTGTTGGCCTCAAATCGGCCACGACATATTGGATAAGGTCTTGTTCAGCAATTCTTCTGCGCCTACATTGATCCAGCTGATTCGATTCCTCATATTTTGAACTCGTAATGCGGGTAAATATATTTCAAGGAATTTCCGTTGTATGGTTTGCTAGTTCTTCATATTCCCTTCAGGCAAAGCATATAACCGTGTGCGCGTTCCGTCTTGCAGAGAGAATGAAAACGTGATCAACCTCACATAATCTGCGAAGTTAGGATTGTTATGATGTTGGGACCGTACTGTTCCACATATTATCTCAAAGTCTTGGAGATGTCTTTGTGCGTCCTCTCTGGGTTTATCGTTGATTTTGGGTAGTATCTGGATTAATGTGTGCTTTACCTTCCAGTTTCAATCAATGTTGGGTAAATCGATGTCCATTGGCTTTAAGTTCAGGTTCAAAGCGATAATTATAGGGGCAATCCTCAGGGAGTTGATAAGTGTTTCCTCTTTGTCTCTCTAAAGTGTTACAATAGATGGTTTGGTTGATTGGTCACAACGATTGGTTTGAGCAAAGCAAACAAAATAAAATGAAAAACAATCAATAAAACAATTGACATGGTCTGGGATGCGAAAGTTTTTACTACATGTGCACATCAACAGTTATGGACAAGGAATCCAAAGTTCCTTTTTACTCATCACACCCTCAACAAACCCCTTCCTCAACAATCCTTGGTGATTAGAGATATATCACTCCCTACATTGGTCAACACACTATGTCCCAAAATTTATTGTCCGACGTATTGATCAACACGCATTTAAACTAGACGAACCCGTATATGAACTCTTACATATGCCACTCTCGACATACACATTTTACCCATGTTAGTCAATCTATAACTAGGTTGCCTCCGGATTATACATCTTTTGGTCCTAATTGATTTGTGTTCTAGATATCCCTAGGTGAGTATTGATCACTTAATTACTTAGTTAGTCCATATATTTCGAATCAGACCTAACACTTCAAGAACACAAACATGCAACTATGATTACTCAAATTAGACATCACGAATTTATAGGTTCATGCTTAACTTGTCGTTGCTCGAACCAATGTTATAACTTAGCTAGACTTAAAGAAATAAACGAAAAAGAAGAAATAAATGAAAACATAAAAGCTTACTTGAATTGATAAACAAAAAGAATTATGGGCAAACTCATTCGGAGAAACTAAAATAAAATTTAAACTACTATGCCCTAATGGACTTGTTTCTTACTCACGTCACTCAAACAGAAAATGAAACAGAAAACTAAACTAAAACTAAACTATGTATCTTTCTTGCCATCTCTTCCTCCTGTGGTACAGGTTCAGAGTTAGGTCTGGTCATTGGAATGCAATGTATATCTTCTTTCCATCCTTATCTTGCACTTTCCTTATCTGGTGGATTGCTTGTATCTCCATTGTGCCCGATAAGAAACGTAAATCTTCTTCATTATCCGCTGACTTGGAGAGGACTATTCCTGGCTCCGCCCATAGCGTTCTTCAGCTGCGACTAGTCTTTAGTTTTGTTTTCTTTCACTTTATTCCTGACACCACTTTGACCACAATACCTCCTTCCTCGTAGCTGATTTCCGCTCGATAACTTAGTCAGCATAACACTTTACTCCAACTTCGCTTATGATTTTTGTTAATCTGCCCATCGTGGAGTCTACCCTCAGAAGTGTGTACTTTGCCTTACATACGACTCGATGAGTTCATTGGCAAAAATCATTCAATTTGCTCCAAAAGTTGCCTCCGTTGTCCATACATGCTTTGTTGTCTAAATGTGTCCTCCATAACATAGAAAACACACACACACAAAATGAATAGATCTAAACACCTGAAATAGACCTAAAAAAGAGCACAAAAATAGGCTCATCAATAACCCCTCCACTACCGTCAATAGACTTAGTGTGTTCTCACTCAACATCTAAATGCACCCACTAGAGTCTAACTTTGACCTCCAAACCAAGTAAAAATCAATTTTGCCTAAAAATTAAATTTTTGATTGTCGTGTCTTTTCTCTTACTCCACCCCTATAGTTTTAGCATATAATACGCATTGATAAAAAAGAAATCATCGTCTTTTTCTCATACGCTTGATAAACCTAAGGATTCAATTTTCTTGGCCTTTCTCATTTTTTTGGTTTAGATATTTGAGGTGAAAAATCTCCCTTTGTCAGTTCCTTAAGCACTGCTTATTCATTCTCAGTATAGAGTCTCGTTTTCTTGCCAAGAGTCCACGCATCTAAGGCCTGTTTGTCTTTCGCGACATGGTTCTTGCTGAGTTTGTAATTAGTCTCTTATTTCCATTTTTGACTATTTGTGAAGCCTTCTCTGTTCTATTTATGTTCCTATCTCCATATGCGTTTCTCTATTTCACCTTCCACATAAGTTTGTTTGCTGGTTTGCTAGGGTTCGAATTCTGGCAGGTAATCAGGTTCATCGTCAAATTCCCATCCAATTTTAGACTTGATAATTTTCAATTCTGGGATGCCGTCCTCTACAAATTTATCCATTTTTCTCGATGAGTTCCCTGACTTTCTTCCATTGTCAACTCCCCATACCCGAATCACAATTATTTAGCTCGTGCAGCGCCTCTGTCGTTATTTCTTTTACATTGTCCTGTTTATTTCTCTCGAACTGGGGCTATTCATTCGTTGCAATATTCTCATTTCATTCTGTTGAGACTTTTGGTCTCCCCACATTTCATTCGTAAAATCGTCCATCTTATTCATTTATATCTGCAACACAATTTCGGCTAATCTCTTTTGTTCGCTGCATCAATTCTTCCTAATTTTTCTACTTTAATTTCTCTTCTAACCTCGGTACTTTCTTCATCCCGTAAGTTCGGGTACCACCCTCATACTCTTGATTTATGTCGGCTGCAGTAATTCTACACGTTGATTAGTCTGCCTCTATCGGTTGCCGGTTTGGTATAGCTGCAATCTGGGTGCCGTCGATTTGGGGGTGATATCCGTTTGCTTCGTGGTTTTCTCACCCTTTTCACATCGACTGTCGACCCATTCAATTGATATCTTCTTGATGAAGGGCTCTAAATTGAACATATCATTTTTTATAGCTCATTCTAATTTAAAAACACGCTGCTTGCTAGACCATTCGTATTGGGCCTATATCTATTTTGGACCATATGATCTTCTATAGACTTTGATTTGTCTTGGAGAATATCTAATCCTTTCACCACCTTGGGGATTCAGGGGTGGCCGCGTGTATACACGTGTCAGTCATTCATTGTTTCCATGAGCCGCCAGACCCCATTGCCCTTCCATGTTCACATCATCTCGAGCATGCGTGGATCCTGGGAATCGAGTTGTCATTTGATGATAGAAATGGCAACCATATTTATTCTCACCGACTAGCTACCTATCGCCGGTTTTACTCTGATCACCGCCAAATTCACAGAATTCTCCCTTTTGCGACTGATCTTTACTCCGATAAATTGTGGACAGTGACCATGAGTGAGCCACCTTCGTGAGTGAGTTATCAGTCACGATGGTGGCTCACTCACAAAGTTAGCTAACTCACGAAGGTAGCTCACTAACGATGGTGACTCACGACAGCATCATCGTGCGACTAGCGTTTGCATATAAGCATTGCCATCCATAGCTACTCACGGCCCACCCAAGACCACCCAACAACAATTTCAACGCCTACAACTTCAAAATATTTTATAATGCGATTACAAATTAAATCTTGAGTTTGAAGTTAGGGAACTAAGCGGAAAAAGATGTTCTTTTGCGTAGGTAGATGATGAAGCCGACCAGAAGAAGATGTTCTTTTTTTCACTTTTTATAGGGTTTAAAGATGTTGTGGAACTGATTCTTTTTATTTTTTTAGAGCTGACTGTTAGTTTCCATTAAAAAAAGGGCAAATTGCCGGAAAAACCACCAAATTTGGTCAAATTCTGGTCAATCCCGCAAGTTTCAAAATCAGCTGATTATATCATAACTTTAACAATTTTCGCAATTGTCCCATGGCAAAATATTCCGGTGGCCTACGTGTATGAAATTGTTGTTGTGTCGCATACGTGTTCTAAATTGATGATGTGGCAAATTAGGTGTCGCAGACGTGGATTATACGACGTCATTTCAGAGTCCGGATGTTTTGCCCGTATAAGATTTTTCGTCGACCACATCAGCAGTAATTTTCCCTAAATCAAGCATCATGGGACAATTACGAAAATTGTTGAAGTTATGATATAATCGGCTGATTCTAAAACTTGTGGGACTGACCATAATTTGACCAAACTTGGTGATTTTTCTGGCAATTTACCCTTAAAAAAATGTCTCTATTTACTTTACTCTCTTTCTTGAAGTGGTGTCTCATTAAGAAAGGGTATTATAGTCTTTCTAATGAAAAATGGTATAGAAAACTCGTAATTTTATGAATAAGGCTATATAACTTCTATTTTCATGGACGTGGTATATTTTGCACGGCTCTCCTTTAAATAACTCCCACACGTAGCAGCAATTCAAATCACCTAAAAATCTAAATCTCAAATTTATTATAATAATAAACCAGGCATACATCTTGAATTTTTTTGATATCACATATATATAATGACTAAAGTTGATATCAGAACTTTTATTTTGAATATTATACTCGGAGTAAAGTTATTCATAAAATCCGAACATGCCTGATGTTAAATAATTGATTTAAATCCAATAGACTTGCACACCTGAACTTTTTGGCTCACGTATAGGCATGAGTAACGCCGGCGCAAAATTGATCAAAAGTGGGGCAGTCGCATCGCGGCGGGAATGGAGGTGGAGCAAACCGCGCCGGCGCTGGGCATTCAGCAGGAGATACGACTAAACGCCCCGTTGCGGTGACTACTGCAGCGGGCGACAGCCGCCCCGAACTTTTTTTTAATAGAAATATGTTTCCGTTTGTTTATATATATTTGTGTATTGCTTTTATGTACAAAAGATGTGAATAGCCTAGTGGTAACAACCTCGCTCCACAACCAATGGATATAGGTTCGAATCCCACTTTTAAAATTTCACATTTTTTTCTTTTTTTTTGCCTTTTTTGTTGTTTTTTCCCCATTTTTTATCTCTTTTTTTCTTCTTCTTTTTTGTTGTTTCCTTTTATTTCAGTATGCTTTATTTTTTATTTATGTAATTTTAGGAACTTTGATTATATTATTTTTGGTATTTCCTTAATGTAATTTTTGAAATATAGTTTATGTCATTTTCAGTATTTAATTAATGTAATTTTTATTATTTAATTAATTCAATTATAAACAAAATTTAAGAAAGTTTAATTAAGTAATTTTTGAATTTTTAGTAAGTAATTTTCGTTATTTACAAATATTGCAATTAAAATAAATATATAAAATTAAAAAATAATAAAATATGATAAAATAAAAAATATTGAATTGTGATTGATTTGAGACTGAATTTTTTAAGACTGAATTGTTGGTACTTGAATAAGAAAAAAATTGTTGTGGCAATTGAAAATAAAATTATGTCTAATATTTTTTGGAGTTGGATTGTGGATTTAGTGGGATTTTAGTTTGCATCTCGTGTCTCATATTTGTAATAGCAATACTACACAAAATACTCTTAAATGTATATTTATAAAATAAAATACGGAATGATTCGATCTGTCCTGTATTTCAGAATGTTGCCAGTATTTTGTGTGTGAGAGGAGGGAGAGGGAGGGAGAGGGAGAGGGAGGGAGAGTGCAGAAGAAGTGTTGGGTTCTGACTTTGATGGTACAAAAAACAGCGCTTGCATTGGGCAGCATAGCAGCATAGATTATGGTGCCCGGAAATTGTGGGAGCTGGAGTTGGACCTTTTCTTTCTCTATATACTAAAACAAGGGAAATTTTCTATCAAATTTATAAACATGATTTATTTGTCTTTTGTGATTTATAAATCATTGTAAAATGCATGTTTTTATTTAACGTGTATCCAAATTATAGCTGCAAATTTTCATGCATACTCAAAAAACACTTATGTTACTTGGAAAATATGATATATATAGATATTGCAATATTTTCTATTTCGCTAATTTTTATTGTTCCACGTGTTATTTTTACAAACACTAAATAAGATTACTTTAGTAAAAGAATGTTTTAAGACAATTCAAATTAAGAAAATTGACTATATTTTAGACTATCTTAAAAAGAAATAGAGTCTAATTTTGAGGGACGGATGAAATATATAACTCATACCAACGCTGTAAAATGAACGGTTAGAGTCAACTAAAATAGAATATTTCTATTTTTTAAATAATTTTGAATTTTTTAATTGCATACTACTTTATATTATATGTAATATTTAAAGTGCTCCTATAGTCTATACAACAAAGTTCGAAATTAATTACAATTCAAGCTTCATTTGTACTTGCGTAAATATTAGGCTATACTATCTCATGAACTCATGCTTTAGCTTCACTTAGTGTACCACTTTGATCATAAGTTTAATTACGAGTCTAATAAAATTATGAGTGCAAGTCATTTCCCTTAACGAAGAGTCATGTCTACTTGTCTATGCATATTAATCAACATTTCCTCAGGTTCTGTAATTAAAATAAAAAATAAAAAAATCTCTCATCCTCAGAACAAAAATAATCTATTAATCAAAATTGATCTCATCAGGATTTGAATTACCCACATAGGTGATTATTAAAAATCTTCATTCCATCCTCTAATTGAAAAATAAGAAGAAAAAAAATATCAAAAGAATGTCAACATTAATAATGCAGTTTGTTGCCCGCATACGCCGCGCCGCTGCACCTCCGTAACCTAACCTATTATTTAGTGGCAAGTGGTTCTCTCATTATCACTTCATAACTACAAAATAAATATTTTATATTTAGTCAACGTCCACTTCGAAACATACCAAAATATAACTTACTTCACTAAAATAATTCATGCAAGAATATTGGCTTAGTCGGTGGAGTGACAAATAACTGAAAAATTATATATTTGAATCTTAATTACAAATACATTTCAAGTCAAACTATAGTTTCTATATTTATTTATTGGCTGCAGTTATTCAGAAAAATAAGTTAATTGATTCCTAAGTATGTAATGAAAAGTAAGATTAGACTAAATATCCAAAAATAGCAACCTAAAAATAATTGACTTACAATTCTCTGCCAAATTTAACAACTAACTCATTTAAATATTGAATTTTTTTGGTGAATTCATCACTTTACTAAATGAATTTTATAGTTCTAAATTTGAATCGTAAAGACAGAAGATTTCATTTTTTTAGTTCTCATTTTTCATAGCATATTCATCCTGTATTACAAATGCTTTCATTATTTTGCAATAGTTTATAGATTTCAAGGGAGCTGTAATTGTAGCATATCCTTACCATAATAT
>JAYDZE010570825.1:0-11877 GCA_034509125.1 Monilaria moniliformis
GTGCATGAACAGAAATGTGGCAATACTGACATCGAAGGTGTTGACTCAAGCAATGCTTGCTATGGGGGGACTGCAGCACTATTCAACTGTGTCAATTGGGTGGAAAGTAGTTCTTGGGATGGAAGATATGGGCTTGTTGTCTGCACCGACAGTGCGGTATGATCATCATCTTTATAACCTTTTATATTTGGATTTAAAGTTGTTAAAGTGATGAAGTGAAAAAAAAGGAGCCAAAAATAAATAGTTACCTTTTTGCTAATCAAGCAGGATACTTTGTATCTTTTGATCTTTGTCTATCCCATCTATTAAAATGGGTGCTGATTTAGATTCTATAGAACACCACATGTTCTTGTTTTGTTCTTTACCCTTTTGCATCATTTGATAGGTATATGCCGAGGGACCAGCTAGACCTACTGGTGGGGCTGCAGCCATTGCCATGCTAATAGGACCAAACGCGCCTATTGCTTTTGAAAGCAAGCTTAGGTCGAGTCACATGGCTCATGTTTATGATTTTTACAAGCCCAACCTTGCCAGTGAATATCCAGTAATTTTCTTCTGAATCCCTTTTTTCTTACATGTTCTCTTGTTGTCAAACATACCTACAACCTTGTGCTTTTGCATGTGGCATTCTGTCATTTATCTTTGGTGATGGTTAAATTCTTGTAGCTGGTGTTATGAAAATGATGTCCTGCTACAAATTCACTGCATTATTTGTTTATTTCTCTTACGATTGAAGTTATGCTTGTAGGTTGTTGATGGCAAGCTTTCACAGACTTGTTACCTTATGGCACTGGATGCTTGTTACAAAGGCTTCTGTCAAAAGTAAGCTCAGTAGACAATTGACTTGACTTTTGCTCGTATGATTTCTATCACTGGTACTAACTTTTATGTATAATAGGTTTGAGAAGCAGGAGGGCAAGCAGTTCTCGATCTTGGATGCCGACTACTTTGTATTCCATTCTCCATATAACAAGGTACTTGATGTAAACCAGGGTACTGCTTAACAGAGTACAGAGTTTTTAATGTTCCTTTCTTCTCTTAATTGAAAAGGAATAAGCATTGTTGACATTTTTCTTGAAACCTGCAGCTTGTACAGAAAAGTTTCTCAAGATTGTTGTTCAATGACTTTTCGAGGAATGCCAGGTGAACATTATCTTCTTTTGTAGAGCATTGACTTACTCTTCACAAGTTTCTGGTTACCTGACTCTGATATGAATTTTCAGCTCCATCGATGAGGCTGCCAAAGAAAAGCTTGCACCATTTTCATCATTAAGCAACGAGGAAAGCTACCAAAGTCGCGATCTTGAGAAGGTCTGAATCATCTTTCCATTTTCTCAATTTGTGTTGATGATAGTCTGTTGCTATTCCACTCTTTGTGCTAAAGATACAAAACTCTTTGGGCTAACATTAGTCTTTTTACAGGCATCTCAACAAGTCGCAAAACCTTTCTTTGATACCAAGGTGCAACCATCTACTCTCATCCCAAAACAAGTCGGGAACATGTATACCGCATCACTCTATGCTGCATTTGTTTCCCTCATCCACAACAAAAGTAGCACTCTGGTACGCATCTGTTGATCTTGTGGGATCGGCTTTCTTGGCTTTATGAATGCTGTCAAATACAAAATATGAGATATTTTCTTGATGGATTTTTCCTTTTTTTGTCTTCAGGCTGGGCAGAGGGTCATCTTGTTTTCCTACGGCAGTGGTCTGTCAGCCACCATGTTCTCTCTCCGTTTCACTGAGGGAGAAAAACCTTTCAGCCTGTCCAACATTGCATCTGTTATGAACATTTCAGAGAAGTTGAAGTCGAGGCATGAGGTATGTTGGAAGTCTAGTCCTCTAAGTTGTTGTGATTGGAATCCAGAAGCAGTGCTTGTTTAAATCTTTATTCTTGGTAGAGATAGTTGTTGATAAACACTCCTCCCATATGCAGTTCCCGCCAGAAAAATTCGTTGAACTGATGCAGCTAATGGAGCACAGATATGGAGGCAAAGACTTCATCACAAGCAAGGACTGCAGCCTTCTTGCACCAGGTACATACTATCTCACTGAAGTCGACTCCAAATATCGAAGATTCTATGCGAAGAAGGCCATTGCGAATGGCACCGTTGCGAATGGCCACTGAAGATGTCATATGCCATCAAGTTGGGTCTTCTTCTGTCTAGTTAATTCAGCACATAGAAAAATAATCTATTTTCATTGTTTGATACAAGCATATCTGAGTTTGGTTTGACAGATGAATTATTGTCTGTAGTTAATTGGAGTTTCTTTTTCATTGTTTTTCTTTCTTCTTGGATTCTGGAAAAGGACCATCGTAGATGAGTGTATTCTATTCTACATCTTAATGAATTCAATTGAGCCCTAGCCGGCTCGTTTCCTACATACATCTTTGCAGTATCTTTACTTTCCATTATTAATGCAAATTGTGTTTTACTTTCAACTCAACACCACTTAGGGCGTGTTCATTTTTGTTGTAAATTTATCATAGAAAAAGAAGAGATAAAAATATTTCCCTTTAAGTTTTCATTTCTTTTCTATAAAAAAGAATTTCACATTTTTTAATTCATCTTTTCCACTCCAATGAGAGATAATATTATCATGAGGTAAAAATATGGTGATTTCTTTTCTTTTCTTTTATAGATGAGAATGGGATTCAAATGGTGAGAATCATCTGTCCCTTACTTTTCCTTTCAATCAATCAAAATGCAAACTATATTTTACTTTTTATCTCTACACAGCCGCAGTAAAGAGTGAAGTCGGATTACTCATACGAAATCCTTAGTGCAAATCGTGTTTTACCTTCTATCCTAACACCACTTGTATTAAAGGAATGGAGCCCGCTTCAAATGACAAGTGTGTTGAAGTAGCAACCCAACTTCCATAGTGGGACAGCAATGTCTTTCCAATTCCAGGTTGTTGAAGATTTTAAATATTTCAGCCTTGAGAGTCATGTTTCAACTAATAGATATTAGTGTTTCAACGGGTAAGCATGTGTTGTTGTTCCAATCTTAGATGACAATAATTGCAAAAAGCTAGCGGAAAAATGAGGATTTTTGTCAAGGAGTTGGAGATTCACTAAGGACATAAGGTCATTGGTATGACGAAATGGCTATTCATGTTTTCATTCACATTCCTATAGTTGGTAATATTCTTTCATTAGGAATCATCATTTATGATGAAATGCTTATTAGTAAAGGGATGAGAATAGCCATTCCATCCATAATCCATTAGTCTACTATTTTCAATAATACTAAACAACCATAATTATAATGTTTATATATGATTATGAGTAATAATAATAGCATTTATCTATTTAAAATATTTTAAATATATTAATATTAATTATATATTACTAATTAATTATGAAAATATTTATTAAATTTACCGTTTTTGTTAAAAGAAAAAATAAATTTAAATATAATATTTGATATTATTTAATATAATAAAAATAAAAATTACAAAATTTTAATTTATTTATATTCTAAAATAAAATATATCTACAATGTTCACATAATCACGATATAATAAAAATTATAACTTGCTAATTTATTAGAAGAAAAATCTCAAAATTGTTTCTTTAAATTTTCAAGCTAAAAATTTGATATCCATTTTATATGTAAAATAAATTTAGATAAATCTAATTAATTATTACATATATAAATATATTTTTATTATTTAATTTATAGTTTAGATGTAGGGTAATTTTATTATAATATTTCTAATATTTTAAATACAAAAATATGATTTACCAAAAAATATGTTATTATAAGATAAAAATATAAATTGTATTTCATTCTCATGTTCATTTCATGAACATATCAATCATAGGAAATGATATTTCATTTCTACAATCATTCTATTCTTAAATTCGTTCAATTTCTATCTAATTCCATTTATCTGTACCAATCACCTCTAATAATTAAATGACATGAAGAGAAAAGGTATAATTTTATCCTTAGAAGAACAAAGTTGGTACTATCTATTAACTAAAGTCTCTTCATAAACGAAATATATTACTATTATAAATATTAGTGTGTAACATATTGTAATTTGACGAGATATCACTTTACGTCCTGATTTATAATCGTTTTATATTTTCTTTATGGTCTTTGTATATGAAACATTCTTTATATAAATTATTTTTAATTAATTTAATTTGATCAAATTAATTTGGTGATGTAATTTAAATGATATTAATCTCAGTCACTTTTGCCAATCGAATGCTAATTTTTGATTGAGAGAATAGAATTATCCTTTTATATATATTAGTTTTCATTTGATAAAGTTTCATAAAAAATCAATATGAGATTGAAGATTTAGAAAAATAAGAAGGAAAAAAAATGTAAATTTGATGTATAAGACCTTGCCATGAGAAAGAGAAAAGCCCGTTCGATAGCATAATAGCTAATCGTACTCGTAATTACCAAGGAGTTGATGCGAACTTTGAATGAAAAAGAAAGATGGAGTGATATTCTACATTTGCTCATTTTTAAAAAATTGATGGATAATTTAAGACCACATTTGAACATCTTATCTGAGTTTTGAATCTGAGCATCATCATGTCTGAAACTTGAAAGATAAGAATTAACTCTGAGTATCATCATATCTGGAGCTCGAAAAGCCAGAAGTGACTTATGAACATTATTTTCCTGACTTGTAATATTATAACTGACTTTTGATCATTATCTGAGTATCATCTCATTTATAGCTTGAAATACCAAAATTAATTTGTGTGTATCATCTCGTTTGTAACTTAAAAGATTATAATTGACTTCTAGGTATAATCTTGTTTGGAGCTGAAAATACCAAAACTATAATTCGTCCAAACTTTATGTATTTTAACAGAATTTTTTTTCAAAAATTTTATATCTCAAATATCTTTTTTTTCTAATTCCCTCCAAATTTGATTTAATAATAGGATTATTTATCTATAAATATATAAACTTTCAAGATTTTTTTGATTTTTCTCCTGAACGGGTTAAAGGAAAAATTAGAATCACTAAGCATATATAGTAGAAGGTGGATTTTTACAAAATTTGATATATCCATATAATATTATTACTTATTTTAGTTTGGAAAAGTATCAAAGATGATATTATCAATAATTAGACGAAATACCAAGAATTTCCAACATTTCAACATCGAACGGTGCATACTTCATCTTTCTAGACCTTACTTATTTACTTGTAACACACATATCATACGTCTAATTATTTTCATATATAAATTTTTTGAGAAAAAAAACTTTTAAATTTTTTTTAATTTACAATTCACATACATGTACCTGAGATGACTCAGATCTCAATTTATTAATTGAAAGAAAAATTTCGAAAGATAACTAAATTATATTTTGGAATTATTGAAAAATGCCTCCAAATAGTTTGATTTGTTGTAAGTTGTATACGTCATATAATATGCATTCACCTCATGACTAATTGTACTAGACATGGTACTACTCTAGTCGTGACTGATTAACAGTATTATACTTTTAGCAACTTATATTGACTTAATGTAATATCCCCATATAATTTATACTATTAAGGGTATGTTTGATAGGATAGATTAGGCCAAGATTAAATTATTAATTATAACTAAATATAATTATAATTAATACTCTAATATTGGCCTAATCTATCCTATCAAATATAACCTAATAGTACAAGAGTTCATATCAACAGTGGGGATACAAATTCCACCTTATGTGAGATTTCTCTCTCGGTCTGTCTGTCTCTCTCTCTCTCTCTTTTTGCCCCTGGCATTTTCTGTTATTTTTACATTTCATATTAATAATGACGATTACAATTTGATTTGCATTTTGTAATTAAAAATAAAAGATAAGAAACTATATTAATTAATTTATATTTGGGCCTACGCTTAGCGAATCATGGGCCTGCGATTTCAGGCCATACACCATCAACCGAGAACATTTATCATAAAAAAATCATCCAATCTTTATTATTTTATTCTTGTTATGAACTAATTAGATAATTAATATATCTATCATTGAGGAAAATAGTAAAGCATAAGTTACATACCAAATAAAAAAAAATTTATTATTTAGCTCACGAGTTCATAAATGGTCATACTAATGACTTTAACAATTGATGCTTCGTTTTAGTCAATCAAAGAAATTTTTGTTATCACCAAGTTCCAACTTCCAATTTTTGAATAAATCAATTTTCTTGGTTCCACGATTTTAAGTTAAGAGATATTTTAACATCATATCACACAAGTACAAAAAGTTAAAACACAATTATATATACTTCTTCAAGCACACAAATATAACCACAAATGATGCTTCATTTCCCATTTTCACAAACAATGCATATCTGATTAGCATTGAAAACACTAACATATGAGCTAAATTTCTTTTAGCAAAAGCTTAGCCAAAGACAACCCTGAGATGTTGATGTTCGTCAAACCGACAAATAGTTTAATAATGCAAAACTACTTACAACATCATCTAATTCAGTCTTTTCTTCCTCGCAAACGACGATTAGCAGACAACTGTTAGATTATATACTAAAAAACATGCTTTGAGATACTTGTGTATTTGTAAATTTTATTTCTCAATTTATGAGAAGAATTTTATTTTGTCACATTAATATGCAAATTCATATTATGTAGTTTTACAAATACTTATGATTGAGCAAACACGTTTAGGTCTTCTGCATTGTAGATTGAAGGGTGATTATGTTATCACTAAAGGTCTCTCAGTCGGTGACTTTCAGAAGAAAATTAAGTTTCACAACCTAAATAGACTTGGACAATCTATCGTGCAAGGTTGCAGTGTCAGTCCAAACTTTACTAACCTTGATAAACATATGACACTAGTGTGGTATAGCAATGAATGGATTCACGTTGAGATAAGTCTTTCTTGCTTGATTACTGAAAGATGAGGTATCGATGATTATTTTTTTCTTAATCTTTGTATATAACATTAAGCATACGATATTAATTATGCACTGCTTTGATTTATCAAAAGATGTGAGTTTTTCCTAACTCAAGAATCCTGATATCTTGGGCATTGGTAATTAATGTCTAGAGGTGCTAGAAATGTAATTGTATTGAATCATGTCCCGAGAGAGTACGAGTTGATATTATCCCCAAAAGTAGTTCAGAAAATGTTTTATTATACAAAAGCATGGCCAACTTGGAATTTATTCCAAAATATAATAAATAAAGCTTTTGAACTAGACCACTCTTGGTAAAAGATATTAATTAATTAATTAAAGCCTACTGCAAACTTAAATTAATTAATGGATATTATAATTTTAAACGGGAAATAAATTAATTAAAAGGAAGCTCAGATTATTCGTAATTTGAATTTAGAAGGATAAGTCAATATTAATTTCTATAGTAGTCCAAATTAATATTCTGTTGGACTTGTATATTAAATTGACGTTCAATTTAAATAGTAAAAGTCCAATAGGGAGTTACAGTCCAACTTTCTTTGGATCCCTAACCTAGCCCATACATATTCTATAGGTAACTATTTGCTCACACCAATATTGAAACCTGGAATTGAGAATAAGTTATAAGATTTATGATAGATATTTAGATTAGAAGATGTTCTCTAGTCCTATAGGTAGCTATTTGTCCACACCAATATTCAAACCTATAATTGAGAATATGTTAGAAGATCTAGGGTATATATTTAGGTTAAAAGATCTATGGTAGATATTCAAGATCTACATGTGGAGCGCGAACAATCTTCTGATATTTGGAGATCAATCTTCAGTAAGTATTCAGATCCGTAGTATGCATGTTTAGGATTTAAATTCCAAATTGCATGTTCTATTTGCGTTCTAGATAACAGATTTGGAAATAAATTTGTTTAATTTAATTTTTCTTTATTAATTTGGAAAGATCCTAGAAAATGGAAATTCCTTCATTGGAATTAAATTCACACCACCAACTAGATTCTACAACACAACAATGAAAAGCGGAGAAACCAATTCTCAAGCTAAACCATATAAACACTTGTATCTAAGATACTCTAACTACAATGCATTACCTTAGCACAATGGCGAATGCCACGACTTTGTACACATTGTTGCTCGTGGCCCTCGTGCTCACCTGCCACTGTGCGTTAATTTACTACTTGCTAGTTGCTCCTCATCACTGCAGCTACCCTACTTTTTTTTCATGTGCGACATCTTTTTCATGCATAGCTGCACGTCGTGTACATGGGGGACCGTCCTCAAGATGAAGCATCCGCTGCATTCACACATCACACCATGCTGGAGAGTGTGCTAGGAAGGTTGGTCATTCTTCTTGACTAACATTCTACCTTTGAAATCACTATTAGTTGAAAAATGAATATCATTTTCCAATTATTATATTTTTTCCGGTGCTTCCTCAGCCAAGGTGTCATTGGTCCATAGCTATGAAAGGAATTTCAATGGATTCGCAGCCAAGCTTAATGAGGAAGAAGCTGCAACCATTGCAGGTATATAAGATTACATCAGAGCAATGCATTTTCTTGAAGAAAAAAAACACAAGTGGAGTTCACTTACATATATGTGTTTGTTTGGTGCTAGAGATGGAATGAGTCATCTCTGTATTCCTTAACCGCAAGCTAAACCTTCACACGACACGATCATGGGACTTTATAGGATTCAGCAGAGGCCTGCTCAAACTAGGCTAGGAAGGAGATATACACAATTAGTTATGACAAAATCACCATCGTTCTGATGCCTACTCTTGATCTATCTATGTAGGAGCCTGGCTGGAGCATTCTAGCTTCAAGGACATAGGCTATGGCCCCCCACCAGCTAAGTGGAAAAGGACATACCAGATGAAAATTTTCACATGCAACAAGTATGCATCATCTTAATACATTATTTTGATCAAGAATAGCTAGTACTCAACATATTTTACTTTTGTGAATCTTGTTTTATATCATCACAACAAGCTTATTGGCGCAGTGGTGGATCCAGAATAAAAAAAATGGAGGGGGCAAAATAAAATGATAAAAAATTAAATATAATCTCTAATACGTTCAAAGTTTTCGTTTCTTCATACAACACATTCATCTCTCTCTCTCTCTCTTTCTCACACTCTCACACAGTCACACTTCTATTTCTTATTTTCTCTCCTACAAATCCGGTTATCCGGGTGGCGGGCTAACCATGGCGGTTTTACAGCGACCCCAAGGGAAAATTAGCCGTCAGGGGGTCGGCCACCCCCTTCCGATCCCCCAACATCCGCCAGTGCATTGACGCGCTCCATTACAATAGCGAAACAGGGACATCCCATCTCCGAGAGACACTCTAAGGCACGACACCTACACGGCCTCAATAGCTTCTGGCATTGAGCTAGCTGGGACGAGCTTTCTTGGATTAGCAGATGACATTGCTTTGATCTCAAGGGGACATCGTATCCTTATCAAATGGTAAAAGAGTATACTAAGCACACAAAGGAATCCATGGTTTGGATGAAGAGAGACGCTGGGAGAATGGGTTTTAATTTTTCTGTATTTTCATTGAATATGATTACATAATTCTCTTTTAATAGAGACCGTGTACAAGCATAAGGAAAAGATTACATATCAATTACAAATCAATTAGATCCCCTAAACAAGGATGTTCCCTTTCTCCAATATTCTTTCCAATATGATTTATTTCATTCTTTAACACTCCCCCTCAAGTTGAGCAACGGCATCCCTGATACTCAACTTGCTAAGAACTTCATTGAGACTTCTTGAGTTAACTGCTTTTGTCAAGATATCTGCGAGTTGATCTTCAGAACGAACATACGGAAGCTCAATGGTACCATCTTCAATCTTGCCTTTGATGATATGTCGATCTATCTCCACATGCTTCGTTCTGTCATGTTGAACCGGGTTATCAACAATACTGATTGCTGCTTTGTTGTCACAGAATAACTGACTCTTCTGCGACGGAGGAAAACCAATTTCTGTCATCAACCTTCGTAACCATAAAATTTCAGTCAACCCACTTTTAACTCCTCGAAATTCTGCTTCAGCACTGGACAGGGCCACAACTTTCTGTTTCTTACTTCTCCAAGTCACTAAATTTCCCCCAACGAAAGTGAAGTATCCGGCTGTGGATTTCCTGTCTACGGGATTGCCCGCCCAATCAGCATCTGTGTAACCATGAACTTCCAAGTCTTCTCCCCTTTTAAGAAGAATACCTTATCCAGTCGTTCATTTTAGGTACCGAACGATCCGTAAAGCCGCAACCATATGTTCCTCCTGTGGTCGATGCATAAACTGGCTCACCACGCCAACTGCATATGCAATGTCTGGTCTGGTGTGAGACAAGTAGATTAATTTTCCTACTAGTCTCTGATATTTTTCCCGCTCTGTCAACTTGGCTCCCTCCACAATCTTCAGGCCATGATTCTGAATGATTGGGGTATCTGCAGGTTTGCAGTCTAAAAGTCCTGTTTCTGTTAGGAGGTCGAGAATATATTTTTTCTGGCGAAGAAAAATACCCCTTTTCGACCTCAAAACTTCTATTCCAAGGAAGTATTTCAAAGCACCTAGATTTTTCATATCAAATTCCTGGAACAGATTCTTTCTTAGAATTTCCATCTCTTCCGTATCGTTTCCCGTGATGATCATATCATCTACATAGATGATCAGACATGTGATATGGTTTCCTCTTCTCTTGAAGAACAGGGTATGGTCAGAGTTGCTTTGTGTAAACCCATATCCCAACATAGCCTGGCGAAATCATCCAAACCACACCCTAGGTGACTGCTTCAGACCATAAAGCGTTTTTTTCAATCGACACACTTGGTTCTCTCCAAACTCTTGTGAAAAATCGGGTGGTGCCTCCATATATACTTCTTCTTCCTTTTTCAATTCTCCATGTAAAAAGGCGTTGGTTACATCGAACTGATGTAACGGCCAATCTTTACTTGCGGCGATTGAGAGCAAAACCCTTACTGTATTCATCTTTGCAACAGGAGAGAATGTTTCATCATAATCAATCCCATAGGTCTGGGTGTAGCCTTTGGCAACCAGCCTCGCTTTATATCTCTCAATTGTTCCATCCGCCCTTCGTTTAACGGTGAACACCTATCGACATCCTACTGTCCTTTTTCCTTCAGGGAGGGCACTCTTTTCCCAAGTGTTATTCCGGATTAGGGCCTCCATTTCCTTCTCCATTGCATCCCTCCAGTGTTGGAATCTGGTAGCTTTCCTCGACAGAATGGGGAATGTCTTCTTCCTTATACAGAGCTGCCTCGAAGGCTCGAGCCATTTCTGAAAGGTGGCCCTCAACAGGGTTTGCCACGGGGTATCTAGATCTCCGTCCTTTCCATTCCGGATAGTATATTCTTGGTGGGACTCCATGGGCACTCCGATGTGGTAGGACATATTGATCTGTATTGCCATCCACTTCTTCATATTCACTATTGGTATCACTTGTTCGATTACCTTCTTCTTCCATGCTATCGTTAGTCTCAAAATTGGGCATATTGACAATATTGAACTGCCTTACCTCAGGATTCGCAGACGGGGGGGAAGTTGGGATAGTGGCACTTGGTTCTCCTTGCTCTTCAACAGTGTCGAAACGGGCACAGCGGTACGGCTAACATCTTCTGTCGGACCCACACTGCTCGAATCAGGAATAGGTATTGTTGGTAGCCAGGTTAGCGGGTCACTCACTAGGTCTCTCTTCCCCTGACCGCTATCATGGTGATAAAAATAGTCACTCTCCAGAAAATCACAATTCATTGTGGTGTACATGTGACGAGTTTTTGGGTTATAACAGCGATACCCTTTCTGAGTTTTGCCATAGCCTACAAACACACATTTGACAGAACAAGGAGACAATTTTGTTCGTTCATGCTTAGGAATGTGAACGAAGACTGAACAACCAAAGACACGAGGCTGAAGGG
>JAYDZE010570836.1:0-11876 GCA_034509125.1 Monilaria moniliformis
GGCTAATTTTGAAACTTGCGGGATTGACCAGAATTTGACCAAACTTGGTGGTTTTTCCGGCAATTTGCCCTAAAAATTATATCAAACTAGTAAAAAACAAATTTTTTTTAACCGATTTGATCATCAATCGTTAAAATTGAGATCGCAAACCAAATCTCCTTATCTAATTGATTAATTTTGAATTTGTTTCACTATTTTATTTTTTAAAACATCCATAATATATTTTACTAGTATATTTTATTATTTAAAATAAATATTTTTTTTTTCGTTATTAATAATTATATCAAACTAGTAGAAAAATATATTTTTTTTCTTTAACCGATTAGATCATCAACCGTTAAAATTGAGATAACAGACCAAATCTCATTATCTAGAGCTACAAAATCACCAAACAAATTCTATAATCAACTCCAACTCTGCGGCATCAAATAGATGTCGAATTGGAAAATTAGTTGAGATTTTTTCGTTCAAGCCAAAGGGGTTGTTGTTGTCGTCGTCTCAATTCATCAAGTGATATTCTGAATATTCGAAATTGATGTCGCTAGAAAAGAAAGTTACTATTTTTACTAAAATTGTTAATAACAACAATAATATACTTATAAATTGTAATTTTGTATATGTTAAAATACAATTATTAAAAAAATTGAAAGATTGGGAAATGAAATGGTTTTTTCTCTTTTTAGATTGATGCATTTGCTTTTACTATATGTATTGAAAAATTCCACCGCCCACATTTATTTTAAGTTATATTTTATCGAAACAACATTTAATAATTACAAGTGTTTTGACGTTTTAATAAGTGGCTCTTAAGAATTTCAATAGTCGAATAATAATAAATAAAAAAAATGTAAGGTCAGACCAATACTATTATTCATATTCTTTGGCTATAAATGTTTAAATGAATTAACAAATATATAGTGGAAGATATGAAAAATTATTTATGTAAGAATGCGAGATATATCTAAAATATTATTTCACCTTAAAATAATATTTGGCATTGGTCAATTTGAACCTTTCTTTAGGACCATATACAAATTCATTAAATTTATGTGTGCAGTCAATTTGAAAAATAAAGGAGTATATTTATTTTAGTTTAGAAAACGTATTTTTATTATTTAGAAAGGTTAATTGTATTTTAGGGACTAAATTTTGAAGTTATTTGTAAAAATAGCTAAAATTTCAAAAGTACGAAAATTGCCTGAATTTTAATAAAAATTTAAAAAACTGCCCTAACTTAAAAAATACGAAAAATGACCTAAACTTTAATGAAAGTTCGAATTTTGAAAAATGCAAAAAAAAATGAACATGTATGAAAATCACGAGCTCTTACAAACATGTTTGATATGTGGGTAGAAAATAAGATCGTATTCTGTCAAACCCTATTGGTCCCTGTATAAAGCATATATTTCATTCGGGTCATAGTGTAATTGCAAATTTGCTATAGTCGAGATCAAATTTGAGAGAGCTTTCCACATGAACACTGTGATCTTTGATAGAATTGATACCGACCATGCAAGCTTGATCTAAATTTTTCGATCCTCGTTGCTCGTAGATGAGTTTTTTATATTTCTAAAGTCCGTGCCATTTTTATAACTTTCATGAAAATTCAGACATTTTTTGTATTTTTAAAAATTCGAACTATTTTTATAATTTTTCAGAAAATTTATGTCAAGTTTTTGTAATTCTTAAAATCATGCCATTTTTTACAAATAACTTCATCTTTTATTTTTCTTTTATATACTCTCTAGTTTTTCATGGGTTGATCCAAATAACTTGACAATTTAATAGAGTTTGACAGAAGGGTTGCAGGAGTCGTCGATGCTCACGTAAAGACAGTAGAATTGCATTGTGCCTTGGCTGGGGCAGGTTTTGCCATAAATTGGCACTGGACTTATTTGGGCCCTCCAAGAATTCAGCCCAAAACAAAAATATCCCATAGTCACTCTACATATTCGACCATCGGGGAGAGGAGGGGGAGGGGGAGGGACGACCATAACAGTTCGAAACATTTTTTATATAATAGGTATAAGATTTAAAATTTTATTTACCAATAATAATATAATATAAAGGTTAATTACTTAAAATAACGCAATATTTAAGGAAATTAGTAATTTTTGCACATCTTTCAAACCATTGCAATTATTACACTACTTTATTTTACAATTACAACATCCTTAATTTTTTTTATCAATTTATTTTTAGCATTAAATCTATGTCATTTTTGTGTAAAGATAGGTCGTTCTTAGCATATACACACAAGACAATTTTCTCAAAAAAAAAATTCCATGTTATATAATAATTGTTATTTAAATCATAATTTTTTGTTAACTTCTGATCAATCTCATAACTTTTGAAACAGGAACATAAAATCACAACTTTTGACATTTTCTCAATTATCCAATATATCAAAATTCCAGTAAAATTAGTGGTGACGTGTCAGCCGGAATTTCC
Organism: Monilaria moniliformis; assembly: GCA_034509125.1. Taxonomy (NCBI): domain Eukaryota; kingdom Viridiplantae; phylum Streptophyta; class Magnoliopsida; order Caryophyllales; family Aizoaceae; genus Monilaria; species Monilaria moniliformis. The sequence goes on from JAYDZE010570836.1 coordinate 2,452, forward strand.
GACGTGGACAAAACATTTGTTCTTAAAAACGATATTGTTGAAATAATTGTCATTTAAATCATAACTTTTGGTTGAATTTTGGAATATACTGTATTACTTAAGGCGATTAACATCACACTTTCATAATTAAAAAAGAAGAGCTGGCCACCTCATCAAATGCCCAAATTCGTCGAGTTTTTGTGATTAACACAGCAAATACACCAATTAAAATTGGATTATTATGCCTAATCTACAATATATGCCCATAACCCATAACAGTAAATGAATGCTCATTCAATTCAAGCTCAATTTCTAGAGAGAGAGAGAGGGAGGGAGGCATTTTTCGGAGGTCGAACACTGAATCTGTTAAGACTGGGAGTCCTGAAGGAGTGTGTGATGGGAGATGAGAAATCTCTCGGCGTGATGGGCAGCGGCAGGGAGAGAGATCGCGAGCTTCTAATACCGGTGGCTGATTCTGTTGACCGCCGCCTCGATGACGACGGCCCCTCCCCCGCCTCCGCTTCCTCCTCCCTCCATCATTCTGGCCGTGAGGTATTCCCTGCACTTGTGTTTTTGTCTGTGTTTATTGTCTCTGGATTGTTTTCTTCCTTCTTTTCTTGTTTCCGTTTCTGGGTTTTAGGAGTTAAATTTACCACCTTTTTCTCTTTTGTTATACTGGACGAGCTTTATTGGAAGGGCGTATCGTTTATCGTGATTTGTTTCTTTAATGGCATATATGAACTGTGAGTTATGTGCAATAAAGACTGCCTTGTTCAGTAATTCTTAATTAAATTATTGTAGTGGCAAAACAACTGATGAGTAATTTTGATGTGATGAATTTTTTATCAGAAGGGGAACGACAACCAGGGAATTCGATTATCCTCGTCTTTTAGCCATTGGAAACTTTTTTGTAAAGAATTATCTGTAAATTGTCATTGGTCCTCCAAATCGAGGTTGTAATTGCTGAGTTTAGTCACACATGCAAAAGGCTAGTATTAATATGGAGTTAATCAAAGAGACAAGACATATGGACATCAGTTATGTGCCATTCTGTTTTCTTTTTCTGTAGTGGAGAGGGGCCTAACTTTAATCAGCTCATCTTGTACTATTTTCATGCAACCCACCCCTCACCCCCATCTCTAATTATCATAATTATCTGTGCATGTAAAGATATTATGAAGAGCTTGTTCATCATATAATTCATGTCAAAATATAGTATTGTTCCTTTGTCGATAAAATTACCTGATCTTCTGCTGCTTTTAGATAAATTGCTTTGCATAAAAAAATAAAGTGTAATTCTTCATCTTTGTAATCATGCAGACATTTTACAAAGTTGTGAGGAGCTGGGCTTCGAAGAAGTTCATGACTGGATGGTGAGCACATATTTATGCTACATGGTCCTTACAATTCTAAGCTTAAGATGTATAATACATGTAGGAGCCTTTTAGATTTTTATTTGACTAATATATATGTGTTTCTCTTTGACATAATGGTGATCTCTAATCTCTTCTGTTGTAATCTCCATTGCATGGACCTACGATATATTTGGACCTTCAGACATAATAGTTATTATCTCAGTAGATAATGTGGTTTTATCTTATTAGGAATGAAGCAACATGAGGGGCAATATCACAAAGGAAGGAAGATCAATAAATCTGTCCTCCATTTCATTATTTATCATATCATTTTTACTACTAAATAAATGTATTTAGTAATTTCTCCCTAACAGAATAGTTTCACCAAAGTTTAATGTATATAGTGAATATATCTGCTGTTAGTAAATGCCATTTTTATTGCATCCATACAAATATGTCAGCCAAAGATATCAACATGCCAGGGTGTGTATTTATGCTATATATACATAAAGCTGTAGGCATGTAGCCAAATATATCTTGTGGTTTGTTGTTGATTGGGAGAAACACAACAAATCTCTTCCATGCTTAATCTAAGCAAGCTTTCTATCATGAATCGTGCAAACATCAAGCTTGAATTGAGGTTTTAAAGCTATCTTGTCTTTTAATGGAATGTGTTATTTTAACTTCTGAAATGTTTCACTCCACGGGAAAAACTACCGTGTCTTGTTTGTGTTGCCTCGAATATTGAGAATATGAAAAATGTTACTCCGAGGATAGTAAAGTTCCTGTTCTACTTTTGCACCTGAAATTAATTGTTACTCATCTGCTGATATGTTGATACACACCTGCTTTGTCATTTTGCAGTGTCATCCTTCTACCAATAGCTATTACTTTCTATGTAACATGGTGGTTCATTCATTTCGTGGATGGCTTTTTCTCTCCTATTTATGCTCAACTTGGAATTGACATATTTGGTAAGCATGCTCATTTTGAACTTTCGCTTAATGTCTGAAAGTAGATAGTCACCATTTATTACTCTCTCATCTATCTGATATATTAGGTTACTAATATATACCTCACAAAACTGTACATACTATTAGTTAAGAAATAGAATGATGTATCATGATATCATCTTCTGTGGAAGTATAGAAGTAAAAATTTCATAATTCAAAAGAAGTATATAAATAGAAATCTGTATTGCTTATAGTGGAAAAAATTATTATTGTGGATAATTTTAAGTTCTTGCAACTCTGATAACTATTTTATATAGTTAATTTACATTAAATTATCTTTGCTAGTTAAATCCTGCATTTCAAATGTTCCTTTTGCATCTTTTTACTGCTACTAACACTGTTTTTCTATTGGTTTAGGTTTAGGATTTGTGACCTCCATTACTTTTATTTTCTTGGTTGGAGTATTTATGTCATCATGGTTGGGGGCTTCTGTTTTGAGCCTTGGAGAGTGGTTTATTAAGCGAATGCCCTTCATTCGTCATATTTACAATGCCTCGAAGCAAATTAGTGCTGCCATATCTCCAGGTGCACTTGTTTTTTCAAGTTTTTAGGCTCTTGAAGAGAGTTTTTGCTAGGTATGGATTCTGAGTTTGTTAGACATTACTATTGCAGATCAGAACACACGGGCTTTCAAAGAAGTGGCTATAATAAGGCATCCACGTGTTGGTGAATATGCATTTGGGTTCATCACTTCATCTCTCACACTCCAGGTTTGCCATGTCTTGCATCTCTTAGTTTATTATTTTTATGGCACTTGGATTTATATCTTTGGTCATGTTAGTCCCTTAAATTTGGGTTCTTTTGCACACCACTCTAGTCCATGGAACTGTAATATTGTGTTGCATGATGGTCACTTTCATAATTAATTGAAGAAGAGAGATTTTCCCGATGGCTGGGTTATTTTCCACCTGCACATAGTAAGTGCATAACCAGCAGTCTTTATCTTGTCAAACTTTTTGATGCATTAATCTTCCCTGCATATGTACCTTTTGCTCCACCTTCCTGATAACTACGGACCTTGAACAAAAGATGCAAATGATTTGATAAGTTCTGTTCAATAATCTGCATCTAAAGCCACTTATTGGTTTGATTGTCATGGTTAAGTATTAAAACTTGGACATCTAGCCCAGTTTGGAAGCAACTATCCCCCTTGTATCTCTATTCATGTAATGTAACACAGAAGCTCAATTTAGTCCGGTCTCTTGATTAATGTTTATAATATAAGTATATAACAATGACCCTTTGATGTTTTGGTGTATTTGCAAATGAGGGCTGATTTTACTTTATATATTTTTTCTTATTTAATTATTATTATTTTTCTTCTCATGCCAGAGTTATTCAGGAGAGGAAGAGCTCTGCTGTGTGTATGTCCCAACGAACCATCTTTACATTGGTGATATATTCCTGGTGAATGCTAGAGATGTTATTAGACCGAACTTGTCTGTAAGAGAAGGAATTGGTAAGATATGTTTGCAACTATTTTGGTATGATAATGAGGTAGTTGCATTTTTTGCCTTTAGTGACTGTTGTTTTGGCAAAAATATTTGAAAGAAAAGATATAAATCTGAATGTGATCAGCACCTTTTTTATAACTATACTATGAACTTATTCTATTACACTATCATGCATCTACTTTGTGCCAACCTCATCCTGTAAGCCTGTGCCTCCTGCAAACCCCCTGCAAGTTACTTTGGTCCCTTTGAGATCCCCCAACCCGACATGCTTCCTGCCTGGTCTATGTAACAAAAATGTCGGTTGCCCTTACCTAAAATTGCCACTGTTGCAAGGATTGAAAGCAGGAACTAAACAACTCCATTTGAATATAGATCTGGCCACCTTAATTTTACCTGCAGTGACCCCAAACTTTCTTGAAGTCAGATTTCACCCGATACTGGTGGCAGTTCCTGATGAGATCTAGTTTCTGTTCTTTAGCTCACTGTCATGATTTTTCGGGAGGGAGCCATGGCAGAGATGATAATGCATGCTACATATAGGAGGTGGTGGAATTTGAGGGAGAATAGGGAAGAACAGGCACTAGAAGTGTTTGAAGGAATGGCTATATCAGCTGGTGAGGTGTCAATGATAAGATTAAGTTCAATATGGGTCATTAAGTTAGTTGGTTGTGCAATTAATTGCTGGGTGATTTTTGGGTCATCAAACCAACTGTTGGAACTCAGGTGAGGTTCAGGGGCAAGGCAGGGAAAGTGTGTCGGAAAATATTGTTAATAGAAGGAGGTTTAGGGTGCTGGTGGGTAGTACGGAGAGGGTTCCTTATGGTGGGACACAGGGATTGCTGGTTGCCCATTAGGATGGAGGTGATTTAGTTGCGTGGACGTTACATGCATCATTTTCCTTCTGATGTATAATATATTAGCAAACTAGGGGATTAGAAGCCATAAACAAAAGTACTATAAGATTATAAAATGGCACTTGTTCCCAGAAAAAACAAATGATACTTGTATGGAGTTAGAAACTTTGTTTTTTCCCAGATCTTGGAATGTTTGATAATACATGTCTCCTTCCCTTATCTGAGGTCTTCCTGACTTGTTTCTTCTTTATCTGGGAAAACTTTTCTTGGTGTCTTGTAACTTCAGTATATAATCAAGATTTGTGGATATGGATTGAAATGTAAACAATTGTACTGTGCATTACAAGGAAAATAATGCTGCAATCCTTAAAAAAGTATTTCCTCAGATGTGTGTATTTTGTGAATATAGTCCAATGTAGTATTCGTTTTATCTATGCAGAAATCGTGGTATCTGGTGGCATGTCGATGCCCCAAATGCTGTCTACCTTGGATCCGAGAACTACCCAACTCGATAGAATCAGACTGAATCGATCATAGAAGCTGGGAGGCTTTGCCATATCTGACTTGGATTCCAAATTTTCATCTTTTGTCTTTGAACTGTTAGATTACTATCTTCTGCAGGCTGCAGCATATTAATGTAGTTTACTAGGTAGGAAGCTGGTTTTCCAAGTTAATGTATTTGCCCCCTTTTTGGGCTTAATTTATCTTTTTTTGCCTTCAATAAGGTATTTTGGGTCTTCTACAATTCTTGGTCTAAGGATTAAATTACACAGCATTATCTTCTCCAACAAAATAAAAATAAAAATGGTTCAGCCCAATGATGAGCTTGAAAAATTAAGGAGGATAATTTGGATAATAAATTTCAAATTTTTAATTAATTATGAGATTCGATATTGAATGGATGTCTAAATTTTGTTTTTAAATTTGTGTAACAATAATAAAATAAAATAAAAGGGTTGAATTTTGTAAAAAAATGGAAAGATTATGACATTGTTGAATTTTTAATTATATTTATATTTTTTTAATCTTAAATCTTATATTAATTTGTAACATTACTTGAAGCTCTAATTTTAACGTCATAGTCATAATAAAGTTAAGAAGCACACAACAAGAGATATCATTCCCATCCAAAACCCTCATTTTATTTATATATTTATGTATTTAAAATTAATTACACGATTCAAATTGGACTGACATTCCTAAAATAGCAAGATAAGGTTGTATAATTATAAATATAGAGTATTCATTTTATTATGTCTAATAATAATAATAATAAATAATAAATAATAATAAAAAAAAATCTGTTGATTCTTAAAGAGCGACGCCGCAACCTACTCCAAACCAAAACCCTAATTTCGATTGCCTTCCCTCCCTCCCTTTAAGTAGCACCCTTTCTTTCTTCATTTTGCATCGCCGCTGCACACACACACACTCTCTTGTTTGGTCAGAGATCATAGTTTTTGAAGATCGATTGTTATGGAATTTTGGGCAATGATGAATTGTGATTGGTCTCGTTCGTCGTAATGGCATATTGCTTGCCTTGCCGACCATACTGATATATCACCACCCATAAACTGAGTCCTTCCATTTCAAAATTTCCACTTCTCCTATTTTTGCTAGGGTTTTTCGTGGTTGCTCCTTTTTCTGGTCGCTTATTTGTTTACCGATGATTGTATCATTGTATGTTCAATTGTTGGCGAGCATACGTCCGGATCCAAGCTCAGTCAGTCTAATTTCGCTATGAGGGTTCTATTCCTATCGTGTTGGATTCCTTTCTGAAAATTTCCTTGTTCAGTTTTCTGAAAATCTATGTTCGTTTTTGAAAAACGTGAAGGTGCCGATGATGATTTTAGTGGAATTTGTTAATGATTATTCATTGATTACGAACACACTACTGCCTTCCTTCTGAGGCTTGTTTCTTCCAATTCAAATTCATTTTTTTTGTTTGAGAACCCCTGTGGTATCTGGATCTGTTTTTCGGTAAATTTGTAGATATATTTTTCGTAAAATTACTTATCTTATCGGTCAAGTGATGATTAGATGCATAGTTCAAATGACTAATCCGTGATTATAATACTCTTTAGTCTTTCGCTCCTATCTGATGCCCTTCGATCAACATTTTGTGAACATAATTTTTATATTCTAAATCTCGTAGAATTGTATTTGTTGGCCAATGATTAAAATTCTTATAAAGACAAGCATATGTCTGAATTTCATGTGTGGACATTCTAATCTTCTCAATGAGGCCTATGATTAATTTTCTATTACTTCTTGATTTGGAGTTTCTGATTTTATCTGGCAAGTTTGATCTTTTTACAGTTTCAAAATAAATTTGCAACACTTTTACTTGATTAATTTGAGTGGAAATTCAGGCAACCTCCTTCTGTCTTAAAGAAGAATGGGAAGGAAGGTGTTTATCTGCTCGTAGAAAGACCTTTTGCTCTTCAGACTTGCTGATTTATCCTTTGAAGCTGGTCTAGTAAGCTCAAGAACATTTCTTGTTTTTAAACAAATCCCTCTGCTTTTCAGCATTATTTTAATGGTTTCTTGAATCTTGATTGTTGGTGGCTTCGCTATCTGGTTGTTGGATTAAAACTCAGTATCCTACCAACTCGTTCCCTAGAAGCAATAGTAGTTGTGTTGCTCTGTTTCTATGACTCCATCTTCTTGTTTGGTTGTGGTTGGAGATGAATGGGGCAGCTACATTTTTCTATTAACTGAGATGAAATGGCGATGATGAACACTATACAGTTACACAGACCTGTAATGATTGCGGATATGATCGCGATTATTGAACATCTAAGGGGCTGAGCCATTTTGTTTCCATTCTATTTTTACCAATGTGTTATTCATAATAATTTTCCAATCATGAAAATTTGGTTTGCTTTACTTGTATTTTGTATGTTGTCACACTTGAACAATTTAGTGTGGCATTTGTGACAAGTGAAGCTATAAAAATATGTTCTCCTCGCTATCCGGTGATGCTTCTTATAGGTCATTTGGACGTTGGTGATCTACAGATTTTTCCAAATTAATATTTTCTCTGTTTTTGTAATCTTTGTTCTGTTCTTTATCGATTCAAATTCAATTTCAATATAAATAAATTCCTTCTATAAAAGCATAATTCTACATAATTCTAAATCCAATTTTTCGTACTCTTAATTGTTCGTTCTGAACCAGCAAATTTAGTTAGCAAAACCAGAACCTATTGCCAACACCATCAAAATAAACCAGAAGAGGCTGAGCTACGGGTTTTCCTTGTCCAAACCAAAGCATGACAGTACCAAAATCAAGGCATATCACCCGCAAGCAGCCAAATACCAGAAGGTCCTTGGAACGTAGATAGGCAAAATCGTACAAAACCAGAAGGTAAATAAGCAAAATCGAACAAAAACAGAAAGCAAACCAGGAGTGAAATAAAGACCATTTGGGAACCAAGAGAGAGAAACAGAGAGTAAATAGGGAAATCAAAACAAGAATTGAAGAAGTTGCCGATACAACCCACGAATGTAGTCGCTGATTAAAACCATAACCGAGAAGAGATTGGGGAGAGGAAGAAGTTTGGGTGACGGTGATGCAGTGAAGTGGTGGTGGTCCTGAAGAAGCGATGATGGCGCAGGGACGAGGGGGTAGTTGGAGAGTGAAGATAGAAATGGGTAACAATGGGATTGAGGGTTTAATCATGGAATACAGATACCAATCACAGCTATTTGCTGCGATTCAGTTGTAGGGCAAAAGACATTGTTTCATATACTTAGTATATGTTTGATAAGATAGATTAGGCTAAGATTAGATTATTAATTATAACTAAACATAGTGAAGAAACATACCCTTAGTGTTTTATGTTGAGCAACACGAAGTGTTTGATATGGAAGACATACGTAGGTTTTGGAGTGAAGAAACATAGGATATGATGTCAATCCTAACTCGGTCCTGCTGTTAAAACCTTGAGACAAATTACTCCTCTGTTAAAACATTAAGTTAAATAAGATTTATACGCTGAATCAGAATACCTTTGTATTAAAACACCGAGTCAAATAATCTTTACGCATTTGACTTCGTGTATCAGAAAAGATCTATAGAAAATTTCAAATTTTTGAAATGAAGTATAAAAATAGAGTTATAGTGGTACAATCAAGCATTTTCAAACCGTCACTACCAAAGATAGTCTATGATAATTTGATAAATCTTGAGGTTTGTGACATTTAAAAAAATAAATTAGATAGCGACATATTTCTTAGAAAAATGTTTCCACAATATTCTATTAGTGTTAATTCAACACTGAAATGACTATTAGTATGTCCCAATTTTATTCAAGGAGAACTTGGTCAAAATTGATAGTTCAGCATGAACTATGAAGTAGGCAATTAAAACATCATTTTATGAATTTGTGCGTATATATTTAATACTTCTTCCGTTTATAAAATGTTAAATAGACGTTTTTATAATAAAAGAAAAGTCATATATAGAATAATAATTAAGTGCATATGGATTTTTATGGTGAGCCATAGCTAGGTTTTTTTAAATAAGAATATATATGCGAGGGTAATTAAGGAGATTCTTTGATGTCTTAATTTTAAAATATATTTATTATAATGTGTATTTATTTTTATTTACATAATTGTTTGCGTATAAATTAATTATTAATGGGCCGAAATAAAGAATGATTAAATAACAAAACTTATAAATATATGGGATAATTGCCATTTAAATCATAACTTTTCGTTGACTTATGGTCAATCCCATAACTTTTGAAACTGGAACATAAAA
>JAYDZE010570847.1:0-11875 GCA_034509125.1 Monilaria moniliformis
CGAGTAGTGGGTCGAGTAGTGGGTTACTGCGGCCGAGCTTCTACCCTTAGTCTGGACTGAAGTACTGCCGAGGTGGAGTTGATGCCGATCTGGAAGTATCGCCGAGGTGAGCTTAGTGCCGATCTGTAGTGATCTGCCTTGTCTGGGCCGATCTGCGATGTGGTTTCTTGCCGAGCTGCAAGTATGAGTTCGGTCTTTCTTTGGGCTGTGCTGAGGTGGTGGGTCCTAGGGCCGGTCTTGTATTGGGCCGGTCTCGTATTGGGTCGAAGGCCATGTCCTACCACCTACTATTGTGAGATGGTGTATTTGTTGGATTGAAGTTCAAGATCGAGTCGGGGTTTTCTTTCCACGGCCATTAGTTTGGAATTCTTCATTTTTGTTTGCTGTAATATTCTGCCTTCTGATTTCTGGAGCCATTTGTTTGGATTTTGTAATAAGAGAAGATGATTGTATTTGTGAGAGATTTAGTTTCTGTGTATTTGGGAAGGATTTGATTGTTTCGGAGGAATGTTTTGATTTGGTTTCTGTATTTTGAGTTCTGTATTTGGAAAGAAAGAAAAGGTTCGAATGCTGATTTGATAGAAGGAGGTTGCTGCTGAATTTTATTCTTCTTTTATCTTTCAAGAAACTCGGCCCATTTGGTTTATTGGGCTTTGTTTTTTTCTTTTTGTTTTTTTTTTCTTTCAAAGACTTCGGCCCACTTGGCCTTTTGGATTTGGGAATCTGGTTTGGGATTTTGGTCTATACATTTTCAACAAATTTGTATGGAAACGCATAGAGTTTTGATTTTGGATTGTTTTCTATTGGTTTGAACTAACGATTATCTATGGATCATTAGCTGCTCTAATATCATGTTAGAAAATAAAATTTGAATATTGCAAAAAACAAAAAAGATATGAAGCCATCGTGAAGATAATGATTTTCCTATTAATCAATGACTTACTTTTGTCAATCTATTACACAAGTATTTATAGGACTACTTTCTAAGCTAAATCGGGATGTAACTCAATTACAATCAATCTCGATCTTTCCACTATTTGATTGAGCTCTAATCGTGGAAGATATCGTCTCGATTCTTCCACTAATTCTTGCCTCGATCTATTCTCGATTCTCAATTGTTTTCTTTATTCCAATACTATTTAGTGGCAGCCAAACAGAGATACAGAGGTTTCATCTACATGGTTCATAGGTTTGGTGAGGAATGTTTTTGCACTGGCCCACCTCAGATGTTTACCTAATGTGGCTTACTCATCAGGAGACATTTTTCTTGAGCTTTGATTTTGGAGTTAAGTAGAAAAAGAAAGCCACGATTTTGTGTTAGTTGTTGTGGATATAGAAATGCTTATTTTAATGTGACATTGATGGCATAGATTTATTGCTGCAAGGTTGTGTTTCTGATGTTCAATAAGGGAAGGCACATGGAGCTTATACTGTAGCTTTTTGCCCATGTTGCCTCTCTCTTTGTTCCCTTTCGACATATGCACGATTTGCTTTAGGAAAAATTATAAAATTGTCCTTATTATTTGTGTTTATAAAATTATAAAATTATCCGTATTATCAGTTGGAGTAAATTATGCAGTTGATTTTAGTTTGTTTGCTTATGCATGACTAAATAATAGTACAAGAAAACTATATAACAAACTAAGTACCTCAACAGATAAATTTTTTTTGGTGTCTTGTGACTGGAAGTGGAATCGCAATCAAACTTTTGAAAGGAATCTCATCTTTTGTTTATGAGAAGTAATTGATTTCATTCCCTCATTGTCAAGTTATCCTTTTCATACATTGCGCAATGTATATGAAGATATACGAATTATGGTTGTTCTTGGGAAATATAATAATGGAAGATATATTTTACTTTGATTTACTAGAGTTATCCACCGGTATATGCAGTAGACTTGAAGGAGTTGGAGGGAGATGTGCAGAAGATAGTCGGGGTAAGGGATGACGTGAAAGAACAAGAGACAGAAGAAACAACGATGCTGTGGGAGAGGACTTTTGATCAACCAATCGAGAAAGGGGGTGGTGCAGCCATCTGCCATCACAAGGCCTATTGTCGAACCCCTTTTTACTGGGCCGTAACAAATACTGATGTCACATCCTTGGCGCCCAGGTTCTTGTTCGAGGTTAGTTCATTATTAGTACTATCTAATTCATTTTGCAGACAATATTTTTAAATGCGAAAAACAGCAACTCATATTTTACCTAGGACTGTCTAAAATCTTGTTGTTTTCTGACCAAAAAGATCAAAGAATGATTTGGTAAAAAAGGTAGATCTATTAGGAATCAAAGTTCTGCTTATAGAAGCTTAATATTGAAGATTATTATTTAATCAATCTTACAACCGCTGTTTAATGCTCAATTCATCTCAAACTGTTGGCTTAGCTTATTAGGAACCAAGGTTGCTTTCAACTTATCATCTTTGCCAAATAATCTTGAATATAGCAGATTTTAAACCAATATATGTGATTAGTGAATGAATAAATATGCTTATACAAATCATCTGTGATTGCAGGTGTGCATAACAGTAAAAGTAATCTAACACCAAGCAAGTGAAAAGAAGCCCTTCTCGGGATTTCCTTCGTCTTCGAACAGCAAAGTGTCACAGGGAGCTGAAAATGGACAAACAATATCAATTTCATGCCAGAAACCTACCTTCTGGCATCTCTACTGTTAATTTGAGACCAAATGACTAATACTTGATCTGCATCACCGTGGTGGCTTCTGTTCTAAAGGCAGCACTCTGCAAGATAGCAAACTGTTTTCTTGGAATGACTTGCTACGTGCACCCTCTCTTGTGTCAGAGAAAGGAATTGATGAAAGAGCAAGGGTTGTTGCTTCAATAACTCCACCGGTACAAGCACCTTACTTTCTGAAATGCGTGCCAGACCGGGTGACAGATGATTCAGGTGAAATGATATCGGATGTTATTCTGAAAATGAATCAGTATCGTCCCCAGGAAGGGAAGTGGTTGTCTCGTACTGTTCTGGACTACGGAGGCAGAGAGTGTTTTGTTATTCGAATGAGGTAAGAAATGCATGCATATTCGTTGAAAACTTGCATGTTACACTGAACCGCCAGTTGATATTGCGCATTATTTGCACAGTAGAGTTGGAGGGGTGTTTTGGAGACGAGGGGGTGAAGCTCCTAAGGCTGTGAAATGGGAAGACCGTGTTATACAGATATGCGAGGGCTCTTGGTCTTATGTTATCGGCTCTGGTTCCATCGGTAGATCTCCTGGTATGCACTTGTTCTTCAAGTTCTTTGCTCCTTTCGTCTGCTTCAATAACAGTTCAAGAATTCTTTGAGAATATGACCATTGCCTATCCGGATTGCTCGTGTATATGAATTTTCGTGTATATGTTTTGTGTTGCTCCGTTGCGTGGTACCATCTAGAGCAGAGAAATTGGTTGGAGCGGCTACACCGAAAGCTCCGAAAGAAGGGGTCCAAGCCTCATGGAAGCTCTCAACATGGAATGAATAGTGATACAGTGGGATTCATCAAAATTTATCTCAGGATTGATATTTGATCTGCAAAGCGGGACTTCTTCTGAACCAGTGGTAAGATCAGAACCCCACAGTACTAGTAAAACGCACATAGATAACACTGCATACATAATGCAACTTAATCCAACAATAACAGTTGCAGGTAAAGCTGTTGCAAGGTAGACATATGCAATACGAGGTCAAGAAGTCTGGCCTAGAAACACAAGAAGCGAAAGGAGACATGAAGAATGAAGGAATCGAACGAGGTGTTAGATCGGAGGAAGATGAGTACGTGACCATGTTTAGGTACTCGGAGGAGATCCCGTCTGGGAAAGCAACCGCTCTTCTTAACTGGAAGCTTCTCGTGGTGGAGGTGCTGCTCGAGGAAGATGCAGTCCTCGTGCTTTCTCGTCTGCATGTCTGTACTTTGGAGCGTATCAGAAATGAAGAGGGAAGATGTCGGGAGCTTGCTGGCGCGGAGGAGGATCGGAGAAGCTAAGATCGAAGATAGGGACTGGGGATCGGTGATGCTCCATCCGTCGTCGTATTCACAGTCGATTTTGTCTCCGAAACTAGCTACATCCTTGGTATTGGAATGCAAAGTTGGTTATGGCATCTCAAGCCAGGGATCATCAAGGTGTTTCTCCAACATCTTCAAACTAGGTGGAGATAAATTGTATAAGAGTGGAATAATTCCTTGAGATACTCAAATAATTCTGTTGACGATTTCTTTTACCCTTTTTTCCCATTTTTTCCCGTATGATTTTGTAATATTTAATTTGTTTGAAAGTCTTGTAGAGGAGCTGATCTACCTAGTAATAAATAATTTGTAAGTTTGCATGTAACTAGGAAATCTAGCTTTAGTGGCAAGCTGATAACAAAAATTGCTCTCTTGTAAAAAGTCATTGATTTAAGTTGAACCGATGTATAAATTGTATTTTTATTTTGTTTAAATATTTGGTCTGTTTATACTAACTTGGTTATTGGTTTGAGTGTGGTGCATGCCAATATATACTCGGAAAGAATCTATGACTAGTTTAAGCAAAAAGGTAATGTAAGCATGAGCTCTTTCTGTATTCTTGAAAAAAATTTATATGTAATACATTGAGCAATAAAGTAATGTGAGCATGAGCTGTTTTGATATTCTCTAATTTTCCACCTGTCATATTTGGTATGATGTCTAGTTAACTTTTAGAAAGAAGTTAATTAAATTAGTAAGCTTGAGTAAGAATTGCTATCTGGCTAATTTTTCCAGTGGTCAACTCACGTGGATTCCACTTTCTCAATAATATTTGGAATTGATCTGCATTCAATTTTTTTTTCTTTTCAAATTGTGTTGTGCTAGAAACAATTTAAATGCAATGCAAAATATGGTCGCCTATTTTCCCATAAAGTGATATTGGTGCATAAGTCGTCACACGATTATAGAATTTTTGTTCTCATTCACGCCATATATGAGCATAACTGAGATCATGTTTGCTAAATATAAATATTTGCTAAAAAAACATAGATATATATGTGTAAATGGCATACAGAAAGTGGCCTAAAGAATCTCTTTCCTCCTGTTCAAGTTTTTTATTTTTATTGCTTTTGTCATGTTTGAAGTTGGACGCATGCACCATTAATTTGTGGATCATTTGATACACTATCATACTGTAAGAAAGCCGACAAAATCAAAAGACTTGGATGTTCATTTTAGAATCCCATCTCACTTCAACATTAAGACAAGATTCCTTCCCAAAAACAAGCCTAATTTTAACAAGCTAAACGTCATTAAATGTAAAAGTTTATGATGATAGCCCACAATTTCTGATCTAATTAAAGAGAATCAAATTTTTTACATTTAGTAAAAGATAGCATAAACTCCAACTTTGCCAGAAAGAAAATTAAAGTATATTGTCTATTAACATCTACTGAACATTCCTTTCCCTCTATTTTCATCCATTACAAGCAATCCCATCATTCCTTACACAACATAAATATACATCCCTCCAACAAAAACAATCATCCATTTTCCTCACATCAAAAAAAATTTAATCAATGGCTAATTTCGCATTTCTTCTTATTTTTACAATGATATTATCTTCCTTTCACCTTCTCTCATATGGATTAATCGATCAAAACCAAACCTTCGAAACCCTCATGGCTAGAGCTTGCGACAAGATCAACAACCAACACTCATGCCTCTCAAGCCTCCAATCCCATGTCGAGAGCCATGGTCGCCCCGCCGTCTCCGTCCTCACGGCTGCCCTCAAGAACTCGATCGACGAGGCTCGGTCGGCCATCGACAAGATCACGACGTTCAACACCCTCTCCATAACCTACCGCGAGCAGCTCGCTGTGGAGGACTGCAAGGAGCTCCTCGACTTCTCGGTGTCAGAGCTCGCATGGTCCTTGACGGAGATGAACAACATCCACGCCGGCCGCAAAACCCCCCACTCCGACGGAAACCTCAAGGCCTGGCTGAGCGCCGCTCTCAGCAACCAGGACACCTGCCTCGAAGGGTTCGAGGGCACCGACCGCCGCCTCCAGCGCTTCGTGCGGGGCAGCCTCGCGCAGGTGACCCAGCTCATCGGCAATGTGCTCACTCTCTACACGCAGATGCACGGCCTGCCTTTCAAACCTCGGCGGGAGAATGCAACAGTAGATCATGAAACACCCATTTATCCGGGTTTCCCTGCATGGATGACCGACGGCGATAAGGTGCTCCTCGCCTCCGGCCCCAGCAGCATGCACGTCGACTCAGTGGTGGCGTTGGACGGCAGCGGGCAGTACCGGTCGATCGGGCAGGCGATTTTGGAGGCGCCGAATCATAGCAACCGGAGGTATGTGATCTACGTGAAAAAAGGGGTTTACCGTGAGAATATCGACATGAAGAAGAAGAAGACTAATATTATGCTTGTCGGAGATGGTATCGGCCAAACTGTTATCACCGGCGGCCGCAATTTCATGCAGGGATGGACTACGTTTCGAACAGCCACTGTTGGTAATTTCACGAAGTTTCGAAAATACTAGTTTTGCTCTCGTGCGGTAATGATAAGATATGAAATTATTTTGCAGCTGTTTCGGGGAAGGGATTCATCGCAAGGGACATAACATTCCGCAACACGGCAGGGCCGGAGAACCACCAGGGGGTGGCCCTCCGTGTTGACTCGGACCAATCAGCCTTCTTCAGGTGCAGCATGGAGGGGTATCAAGACACGCTCTACGCTCACTCCCTCAGGCAGTTCTACCGTGAGTGCAGCATCTCCGGCACCATCGACTTCATTTTCGGCAACGGGGCCGCCGTGCTCCAGAAGTGCAAGATCTTCACGAGGGAGCCGCTGCCGCTGCAGAAGGTGACTATCACCGCTCAGGGGCGGAAGGACCCGCACCAGAGCACTGGCTTCACCATCCAGGACAGCTACGTGTACGCGACGCGCCCCACCTATCTCGGTCGCCCGTGGAAGCAGTATTCTCGGACTGTCTACATCAACACGTACATGAGCTCTATGGTGCAGCCCAGAGGGTGGCTCGAGTGGTATGGAGATTTTGCTTTGAGTACTCTCTGGTATGGTGAGTACCGGAATTACGGGCCAGGGGCGGCGGTTTCCGGCAGGGTGAGGTGGCCGGGTTACCATATCATCAGGGATGCTGCCACCGCCGGTTTCTTCACCGTCGGCCGTTTTCTTGACGGGATGGCGTGGCTGCCCGCCACCGGCGTCAAGTTCTCTGTCGGCTTATAGAATTAGTTTATCTCTAATAATTGCGCCATTTCATGTTAAGGATTTCCATATAATTAATGATGTAGATTACAAGCTAGATGAAGCTAATTGCTGAGGTCCTATATGATTTTATTTTCTATGATTTTCTTCAATTATATTCTATCCGTAATACGATTTTATTTAAAGTAGACTATATAGCTTGTATTTGTAAAATTCGTATTGTATTAATTATCTGCTAAATTAGGTCACCAATGACAATGTACAATAAGGTTAAAAAGGGAGCTAAATTGGTTTATTTAATTACGATACGTACTCCTCCCATTTTTAAATAAGTATTACATTTAGCTTCTTTTTTTCTTGTTCGTTAATAAGTGTTCCATTTCAAAAATTGAGAGTTTAATTATGACATTCTTTCAATTTAATTCTTATTTAAGAATTTTTTAAATTTGGTAATTAGTTGTATTATGTATTTATTATGATAATTATAAAATTACAATTTTTTTTCTTAATATATGTGATTTGACGAGTGTTGTTCGGGGAAGTATACATTTACAAGATTGGTTAATTATTTTGGTACGGCCAAATATTTGCACCGAAATCACCGCAGTGTAATTTCCACAATACTAAATAATTATTTAACAGTTTCTTTTTTGGCGGAAGGCATCTCATCTCTCCAAGATTCATGGATGGCACTACAATGTTTATCTACATTGAAATGACTGGTTGACTGGTTTTTCCCACATACCAGAAATAAGCCCCTCTCCAAAAAAAAAATCACTTCTCATCCAAATTAATCAACCACGCCTGGTTCATATAATCTCGACGCAAAACACGAGTTCTTCTTCATCTTCATATTCCTGATGGAGAAGCCGTGACCCTTTCACGCCCTTCTCCACTCAACTAGTCTATATATAATCAACGTCCATCAAAATCACAGGATTAATTAGGACGCTCAATAACCGAATATGGGCCAAGATGCGCCGAAAAAGATTGCAATAATCACCGTGAGTTCTCTCCTCCTTGTGGTGCTGGTGGTGGCGCTGCTGTTCGTTAGCCATGACAGCGGCGGCAAGACCAAGGTGAAAGCATCCGCTTCGCAGAAGGCCATCACCGCCATCTGCCAAACCACGGATTACCAAGACACTTGTTTCAAAAGTCTCGATGGCCACAACAGCTCCGACCCCAAACAGCTCATCCAGGCGGCCATTCAAGCCACCATCGATTACATCAAGGTCGCCCTCCATAACTCCACCACTCTCAAACAAACTCAGACCGATCCCCGAGCCAGAGCCGCCCTCGACGCGTGCGGCGAGCTTGGCAACCGCGCCATCAACGATCTCAACAGATCCTTCTCCAAGTTCAGCCAGTTCGACATCACTAACGTCGACGACATCCTCTTGGAGCTCAAGACATGGATCAGCGGCGCCATGACGCACCAAGAGACCTGCCTCGACGGCTTCGAGAAACTCAACAGCAACGCCGGAGCGCGGATGAAGCAGCTGCTCACCACGTCGATGGAGATGACTAGCAACGCGCTTGCTATGGTTGCGGAAATCTCCACGTTTCTCGAGTCCATGGGCGTCCAAGGCCACCAACAAACTAGCAGTAGCCGCCGTCGCCTCCTCTCCCAACAAGACCTTGTGGTGGCGGAGCACGGCAGCTGGGTGGACGCCGAGAAGCGGAGGCTCCTGGCTGTCCAAGCAGCCAAGATTAGGCCGAACATCATCGTGGCCAAGGACGGCAGCGGCAAGTTCAAAACGATCAATGAAGCTCTACACCACATCCCTAAACACAGCAATAAAACATTCGTGCTGTACATCAAAGAGGGCATTTACGCAGAGCAGGTGCAAATCAACACCTCCTACACACACCTCATGATCATCGGCGACGGCCCCACCAAGACGAGGATCACCGGAAGCTTGAATTTCGTCGACGGAGTCGGCACCTACCAATCCGCAACCGTCGGTGTGTGTGTATGAATTAATTAAAAAAATTCTTCTCTCCATTGAAAAATATTTGTAACTAACACAAATTGGATAATCCAACACAGCCGTGCAAGGGGATGATTTCATAGCTAGAGACATAGCCTTCGAGAATTCCGCGGGCGCGGCGAAGCTCCAGGCCGTAGCGCTGCGCGCGAGCTCAGACAAGTCCATCTATTATAACTGCCACATCGAAGCCTACCAAGACACCCTCTACACGCACGCCTACCGCCAGTTCTACAAAGACTGCGTCATATCCGGCACGATCGACTTCATCTTCGGCGACAGCGCTGCCATCTTCCAAGGTTGCACGCTGCTGTTCCGAAAGCCGTTGGAAAACCAACAAAACATCGTGACGGCTCAAGGTAGGCTGGACGTGCGGCAGCCGACGGCGCTGGTCCTCCAAAACTGCACATTCAAAGCGGATCCGGAGCTGCAGCCGATTAGGCACAAGTTCAAGTCGTACCTAGGCAGGCCGTGGAAGGAATACTCGAGGACCATCATCATGGAGTCGTTCCTCGACGACTTCATCCATCCTGATGGATGGATGCCGTGGGACGGCACCTTCGCTTTTGAAACCCTCTTCTACACCGAATTTAACAACAGAGGGCCGGCTTCGCCCAAGGCGCAGCGCGTCAAATGGCCCGGTGTCAAGGAGCTGCCGCCGAATCGTATCAAGCGTTTCATGGCGGCAGAGTTTCTCGACGGCAACCGGTGGATACCTCAACATAGGGTGCCCTACGCGGCGGGATTCATCTTCCCTGTGCCTAATGAAGATCCCAACATTAAGTACTCCCCTGTCTCGACGGAGGAGACCAAAGATTTGGGATCTACTGCTGAAAGAAAGAACAAAAAATCCGATTCTAATAACAATAACAAAGGAACCGGTGCCAGTCCTCCACCTCCATCTCCGTCTCCACCTACGACTCCAACTCAGACCCCGACGGCCCCGGCCCCTGCTACTCCTACCGCCAATCCTCCAGCTTCCACTCCCAAGTCAAGCATAGCAGCCCCACCGACACTTGCACAGCAAGTACCAGTTGGAGCCGCCTCGCCTTCCTCTCTCGGCGCTGGCACAGACGCCGTGGCTCCTGTTGGCAATTGGAATACGGAAACTGGGGAGTTGATTATAGATCTCTCTCCAGCTCCAGCTCCAGCTCCTACTTCGACTTCAGATATATCAGAACCTCCAATTCTCTCTACAGCAGCGTCTCGAGCTGCTTCTCCGAGCACAACTCCGGCTTTGAGTCCAACTGCAGCGTCTCCAGCCACCACTCCAGTTTCGGCTGCTTCTCCGAGCAAAACTCCGGCTTTGAGTCCAATGCCCGCATCTCCAGCCATCACTCCAGTTTCGGGTGCCTCTCCAAGTCGCGCTCCAGCTGCGGCTCCTCAATCGAGTGCAGCTGCTGTGCCAACTGTTTCTCCTAAGGGCAGTCCGACTTCAACGCCTCCACCAAATGCAGCTGCTCCTTCACCTAGCGGTGGTTCGGGGCCTCATCCTCAGAGGGCTGCAACGGCTTCCCCGACTGGCGCTCCTCAATCACAGTAGTCACCTCAGACCGCTCAAGCTCCCACTCTTACCGGTGCAGTGTAGAAATAACTCATTTTTCTGGTTCTGAAACTATTACTTTAGCAACAAATGCAATTCAGAATATTTATATATGAACTTATCTGTACATGCATTTGACCGTCTAATGTGATACTCTACAATGGAAGTGTTTTCAGAATTTAATAATTTGCACAAAATGTTACGCGAAATAATGTGATACTGAATTTGAGGCCTCAACGTCTCCTCATTCACTATTCTTACGCACCTCATCTCTAAATGAAAAGGACGACTATAAAAATACAATCGGAATATTTTCTTTGAGGGATATAATAATTAGACAGAATATGTGATTGAATATTTAAAGGGCTATTGGTCCGGAAAATTATAAATTTAGAGCTAAATATGGTATTTCCGAAATCTTTAAAAGTGGTTGAAAAAATAATCAATTTTATGAAACGTGCAAATTTTTCACGGCGGGTCATTCCGATCATGGTTGAAATCTACGTGGCAAATTTAATCCCATGTGGCTTATTTTAAACTTAGGTGGCAGTCCATTGACATTAGAAGTTTGAGGCGGACTTGACGTGGCTAGGGACGCCCGGTTAAAACCGAACCGGCGGTTTTAACCACCGGAACCGCCGGTTCCGGTTCCAAAACCGGAACCGGAAATTCTGTTCCGGCGGTTCGGTTACGGTTCCAAAATTTCGAAACCAGAACCGCCAGTTTTGTAGGGTAGGCGTAGGCTGGGGCGGTGGCAGGCGTAGGGCTGGAAAAGCTACCGAAAACCGCCGGTTTTCTGCCAAAACCGGCGGTTTCCGAAATTTAATTTTTTTTCCTAATTCAAATTCAGATTCAAATTTTTCCCACTCATTTTTATCTATAAATACCCCCTCACCATCCTCATTTCAACTTACACCTTTTGTATTAACAATAATTCTCTCTTCTCTATCTCCAATTTCTCTCATCTCTACCTCTTATTTCTCTCTACTTGACTACTTGTGCAAATTGTGCTTACTTTCAAAACTATTACTTGTTTACTTATCAGTCATATTCACACATCTACACAAATTACACTAATATTTATTACATATTAATAACAAATTATCAATATGTCTACTTCTCGTGGTAACCGTGGCGATAAGGGTAAAGGTGTT
>JAYDZE010570858.1:0-30154 GCA_034509125.1 Monilaria moniliformis
TCCCGAACTGCCTGAATTTGCTCTGTTGACTCGTGACGTGGCGGATTTTGTTGGAAAACAAATAAGCTCCAATTGAATTTGAACATTGGTAACTAGGGATAACCGAACCGATTTGTCGGTTAACCGAGCTCTAGAGTTTTCCTACTTTTATAATAACATGGGTCGAACTCGCGACCTTCTGTTTGTAAGTATGTTCTTCAACCGCTAGACAACATGCATTTTTTATATAAATGCTACCAAATATATATCTAATATATATATTAATCGTTTTTTTTTATAACCGATAACCGATCCCGCTACAAATTAGGAACCGAAACCAAAAAATTTAGTTATCGGTTAATCGATAACCGACCTTAATCGGTTCGGTTATTGGTTAACCGATAACCGACTAACCGTTTTACCACCTCTATTGGTAACAGAACCGGTTACTGAAAAAAATGCAAATAGAATGTAGTTGTCTGTGTAACAGAATAGTGTTTGTGTTTAGTGGCATATCCTGTGGTGGGAAGGTTCGGCCGACCCTCCGACCGCTAGGAGGGCCTAATTTTTCTTAGAGTCAGCCGAAAACGTCATAGTCGTCTCTCTAATTTGACGACATCGTTTGGAATACACCCCAAAATTATGTCCTGAATCCACATATACTTGTGTTATTTGATGGATAGTTGTTTGAATGAGAGGGTGGTGTTTTTGTAAATAGTAATGTAATGATGCATACATGTATGAAGCTCTCTTTTGAAAATTGGGGAATTTTATGTTTTTTGGAATTGATAATTGTGAAATATTAATGAGCCGACCTTTATTGGGCTTCAGTCTAAATATTAAATAGGACGAAGCACCATTCGGCTGGGCCCATGCCCTTTTTATTTATTTATTTTTAGTTAATAAATTAACTAAACTATTTAATAAATTTAAATTAACTGTTATTTTTTTCATTTTTTTTCCATTATTTTGTGTGTTCATAGGACACCCATGCAACCAACATTGGTGCTAGGTGTTTTAAGGGAGGGGATGATTAAATTTAGGGCAAATGGTCAATTTTGTCTCATCGTTTGAGACATTTGCTCGAAAATGTCTTATAATTTAGGTAATTACTATTAGGTATCCAACGTTTCATTTTTAGGAAGAAAATGTTGTGCAAAAAATTTCCGGCAGATATTGACTTCGCAGCTGAAATTACACATGGCTTTTCTACGTGACAATTACTGTCTGAAGTGTATTTCGAAGGAAAAAAAATGTTGATGGGTAAAAAGAAGACGCTCGAATAAGCCATCATTAGCTTAATTATAACATATCAAGTATCAAATTAGTGCAAGACAGATATGAACCTACCATTTTCAAGAAATTTCAACTACAAGATGTCAAATATACTAAGCTAAATGAGAAAGGCAGATGAAGTTATCATATATAACCATCTCATTTGCCAATCAAGAACTAGTTTCTTCAATGTGAATTTTGAGATCCTCGTTTCCCATGCTGCGTTGTTCGTCTAGTATTTCTCTCGCCGAAGCCACAGCAGAAGGGCTGCAATCAACCAACTCCATCCTTTCAAGTGTTGCTATCTCACCCATAGCACAAGGAACTTCCTGCAGCTCGTTGCACCGCCTCAGAATCAGGCGTTGGAGACGGGGGAAGTGGGTGTCGTTACTTCTCCACTTCACAAGATCACTGTCTTCAACGAGAAGGTGTATAAGTTGACAGAACTCCCCTTCAACCGGCTCCCAATCTTGACCTTGGCATGCAAAATTTCTTAGTTTCAGCACTTGTAGATTAGGCAATGCACCGGCACTTCTCATGCTTTCCCAAGGAATCCTGCAACCACTGAGAGTTAATCTTTCAAGCTTTTGAGGGAATGCAAGCTTTGGCGGATGTACGTCTGATTGTGAACGACGGTACTCCACTGTGATCTTCAACTTCTCGAGTTTGTGCAGACTGACAAGAGATTCAAGCTGGTATTCTGACCAATCTACAAAAGAGGAGACATCATAAGAAACGCCCAGTTTCTTCAGATTTGGGATACTTTTGAGGATGCTTTCGGTACATCGGAAGCCTGATATTCCCACAAGCGTTTGCAGGTTCCCCAAAACAGTACTACTCCAGAGAAGTTGGCGAGCAGGTGGATCAGGCAACAGATATTCAGTGAAATAGAGATGCCTCAGATTCGGCATACTCCATATCTCCACAGGAATCTTGAGCCCCCAATTTCTTCGATTGTAAAAGACAATTGTCTGCAGATTCCAGAGTCGCGCTACGGAGGAAGGCAGGGGGAAGTCATAAGTGAGACCAAGGTATCTTAGAAGGACAAGGTTGAAAATTTCATCCGGGAACTCATGCAAACCATTTGTGACTATATCTAGCACTCGGAGAAGTCTAAAAGCTACATAGAAATTTGGTGAACAAAAAGAACCATCACCAAAACATATAAAAGAACGAGCCATGCGATGCCATCTTACCCGGCCAAAAACACGAAGGTCATTGATTAGTCTACGGCAACTGTTTGCACCGCCATGAAATATCTGGTCATGGTTTTCCCACAAAAAAAGATTTTCAAAAGAATCAACTTGAGTGCTTTGTATGTGCAAATTACTCTCATTTCGACCGTGGTCATCATGACCGTGGTCATCATGACCTATGTGCGCATACTTGGAACCAAAATTAAGAAATTTTTCCTTGTGAGCATACAGCATGCAAACATCCCGTAGCCGATCATGGATCTTGCAAGTTTTAATCTTTCCATTACAACCCCATCTACCAACCATAATCAGGCTTCTTCGTATAAGATCTTTGAGATACTCCTCTGCCACCTCTTCCAAGCTTTTAGATTTACTTGGTTTCAAAAATCCCTCTGCAGTCCACAAGTTGAAGATCTTAGTGACAGGGATCTCCTCGTCTTCTGGGAAGGCTCCCATATACAAGAAACATGGTTTCAGACAGTGAGGCAGGTGGTTATAACTCAAACTTAGTGTCTCCAAACAATGCTCATCATCTTTACTAAATATTGAGTGTAAATCTTTTGATACACGTATCCAGGCTCCTTCTGTTCTGTGTTCATTATACAGGAGACCGCCAACTACAACAATTGCTAGAGGAAGTCCTCTACAACCCCGGGCAATCGACCTTCCAATGGCTTCCAATTCCCGCGGACAATCTTCTCCTCCAAAAACCATTTCTTGTAGTAGATGCCAACTTTCATCATCGTTAAGAAACCGTTTTTCATGAGGGCTACCATCATTTGCACAGGAGGCAACTTCTGACAACCTAGTAGTCAAAAGGACTCGACTTCCTTTATCATTTTCAGGAAAAAATCTTTTCACAAAATCCCAAATATATGTATCCCACATATCATCCACTACTATGAGATACCTCCTACCCATCAGATTCTTGTGGAGATGCTCGCCCAGCATATAATCCAATTCATCCTCTGTGTAATTCCGCAGTATCTCTTCTGCTCGTATCTTTGCAGAATCTAAAAGACCTAGCATGACACGGCGCAAAGAACACTCTTGAGAAACAGTCACCCAAGCACATATATCAAAGTGATCAACTATACTCTGATGATCATAAACTTGTCTAGCAAGAGTAGTTTTACCAATGCCCCCCATTCCCAAGATTGGCACAATCTCAAGCTTACATGGATATCCAATCAATCGAGCAATGATCTCTTTCAAATCGCTATCAAGTCCCACCACAACATTCTTCCCTATACCTCTAGACAAACCATCAGCATAGTGCTGATGAGCTCGGCTCTCCCGGTCTTTTCCTGAACCAAGGGCATCCTTCATCTGAATCGCATCATTCATTACAAAATTTATATAATCCATTGCCCTACGCAAATTAAGGTTCTCCGGCTGATGAGAATGATATAGCCAATATTTTGATGCAACAGTCATCACATTAGGAGCTAGCAGGAGAATGAAAAATCCAACCTCAGCTGCCACCACGATTGAGCTTGATAAAATGTGAACCGCGAGATAGATCAAAACCCGGCCCATCACAAATATCAAACTCCGGATGCTGACAGGTAACAACGATTGGATTGAAGTAAGCAGAAAACGCACGACAGGAAAATCAAAGATTCGGATACGACGGTGAATATCATCAGCATAGAAAGTCAAAAAGGCAAACATCAATACAAGTAAGAGGCAGCCCTGGAGATTAACGATAGCTTCTCGCTTTGTAGTAAGCTGGTAAACGATGTCAGTTTCAAGAATATCTTCTGCGTTACAAGCTACCATTCTCATCATTGCTTCCGAAACATCTAATTCCGGATCTTTTCGAGAAGAAGAGTTTTCAAGAAAACCCAACAAGAAACTGACCTTTTCGCGGAGGGATTTCAGTTGGGCTCTGTTGTAGCAAAGCCGCCTTGCTCCAGCAGCAGGATGAATTATGCTATCTACAATTTGCAGGAGAGAAATCAATGCGGCATAAGCCACCATTTTCACATAAATTTCCCAAGTAGGGAGGAGGTAACAAGAAACAAGAAAATTGGTAAAGACCTTCGATTTCTCAATTCCGTAGTCTACACTAATTTCAACAGATAAACTGTGTTTCAGCATTTTTTCATTTATTAAGGATAAACCCTGTTGGGACAGCCGACAGCCGACAGTGGTGGAATTTCATTTTTTTAATTTTTTTTTAGTTTTTTAGTTTCATCCTGTCAGAAAGAAAAGTTTCTTTTTTTTAGTTTCATATAATCAACACAATATAGTATCCACTTATCGCATTAATTTCGATTTTATCACTCTAGATTGAATTTAAAAGTACATTAAATTCGGCCTTTCGAGCCGTCGCTTATCCCACGGTACGGCAGCTCCGCCCCACCTTTCGCAGTTGGGGTTTAGTTTTTTTACAAAGAAATTACTTAAAACAATGTCATTTTGACGTCGCCTATCCCACGAGTTTCGTTTCCTGAATCCGCCATTGCTTCCAATCTATATTATACAATGCTTTATTTTTATACAAGCTTTTCATATCTTTATAGGATTGCTGATATGCAGTGAGTTGTTATTTGCCATTAGCTGGAAAAAGAAATCGACGGCTGCATGAAGAATACATCTATCACTATATTTTTGTCTGAGATCTATTTGTAGTTACATACATTTATGGAGTAAGAATCTGTATTGACATGTACATCTCTCAAAATCTAATAATCCACCTGTTTATGAATCTAACCAAGACTGAAATCTCTTGTTCTTAACCATGATTTTGCTGTTGAAATGGCTCAAAACTTTTTGCAGCATTTCAGAAAGCTTTACTGAGGTGAGCATACCAATATGACTCAGGAAACCACTTCTTTAGAGCAGAATGCTTCCCCTTCATTATTAGCACAAAAATGCCATAGCATGGTATGTGCATCAATGCCACAGA
Source organism: Monilaria moniliformis (assembly GCA_034509125.1). Lineage (NCBI taxonomy): Eukaryota > Viridiplantae > Streptophyta > Magnoliopsida > Caryophyllales > Aizoaceae > Monilaria > Monilaria moniliformis. The sequence continues at coordinate 5,365 of JAYDZE010570858.1, forward strand.
TGAATACCTAAAAAGGAGATACATTTCTGTTAGCTGAGAAACTTATCAAGAATGCTAAATAACCATGTTTGTGTAACGTGTTTTGATGTTAAAACGCGACAACTACAGCTGCACGCGTGTGTGAGTGCTCAAGGCAGGACCACCTCAGGCGCGGTCCATGCCACACAATGTGGGCATAGTGGATACTTTGATCTCAACTCGGGTTTCTAGAATCTTCTGTTGTCTTAGAATAAGATGATAGTGAGGAGAGAAAAGGTTGCTTCTTGCTTACCACAATGGAGCATAGGAAGATGAGAGGTCAAGGAAGGGATAAGGCCACCTGTTTCAGAGATAAAGGAATTGGTGTCACTAAGTGCATTGCATTATGATGGGAAAGAGATGGGAATATCAGAATCTTACCATATCCAGACACAGGCATGTAATATCCACTGAAACAGAACATAAACAGAAGTCCAGAGGAAAAAGTATCCGATTCTAAACCATGGAAACCTCTGCACCAGTTTAAGGAACGCGATAAGTAGCTTGGATTATACTAAATATACTTATAGTGTATAGTTAGGAGATATAACTTGTAACTTACCAGACTGTTTAGAGCAGTCTCCCCGAGCAGAAACACCGCGTTTATTGAGTGCATGTTTATGATCAACTGCAAGAAAGTTGAGATCAGAAAACTATTACACAAGAAAATGATGGGAAAGTGAGATGACAAATGAAGCAACTATTTGAAATACTCACAAAATTGAAATGGTAATCTTTGATGACAAGAAAGGGGACTAGTATGAACCAGAAGACTGAGTCTGTCAGCATTACAGCTCCGGCATTCATCTGATTGAAACAACGATGGCAGAAATTTTTTAGACTTCGTGAAAGATAAGGATGCTATGATCCAAATATCTCTGACATTCACCTGAAAAATGATCTGAAAAAAATAGGCCAAGCATCCTGCTTTTTCGCGAACAATGTGTTGTTGGTTCCGGTCCTTGCCTTTGCCACGCTCCGTGTCAAAATGCTCCTCAGCATAACCTCTGTCGTTGTATTCATAGCATCCGCGAATAGACAGCAAAGATCCAAGCTACATAAAATTTGAATGTGAAAGGATTAAAAGGCATGAAATATGCATGTATGTTGGGAAAGAGTGTATTAGGCCATTATTCACTTACCCCAAAATAAATGGTGATCAGTGTAAAAGTCCACCTATTGAATAGAACAAGTTAGAGAACTAACCATTAAAACAGAATGTGGCAGAGCTTATTCATTGAAACAGAGGACTTATCATTAGAAGGATCATCAAAAAGCAAGAAATTTGAGGACTTACTGAGTGTAGAAGTAAAAAATGGTCCCTCCATCAACAGCAACATTTAGTATAAGCATCAACAGAAGCATCAGAAACGCGAAAACTCTAAACGCGAGGAGCCAGCCAGGATGAATGCTTCGAAGGCACGGTCTCCACACCTCATCTTCATGCAAGATTCCTGGTAATTCTTTCTCCTGGTTGTTCTCTGCATTTTCTTGTGAATTCCTTCGACATTCATGCTTCGATATAAGAAGAGAGGCGAACACCATCGACATCAGCACCCACACGGAGCAGAGCAGCACCCTCCAGTTTAACCAATAAGCTGCAGTTGTTGTGTTTACAGTCATGGCTGGCTGCCATGATTTGGTCGATCCAGTGATAAATGTCAAGAAACTCATGCTTCTTCTGTCCCAATCTTAATCTGAGTTTTTGGAGAAATCCCAAATGAAAAAACAATGTTTTTGGGCCAGAAATAGAATAGAAACTCTCTTTTGACAAAAATTCAACTAAGGTATCAAAGAATTGAATTGAATGTATGATTGCAAGTCCTCTATTTTCTTGGAGAGGATGCACAAGAATCTACTAACATCTGCACAAGAAACAGTTGAGTTTTATGGTACTTAAAAAAGGTTGTAAGAGTTTGAAAGAAAGCATGGATTCCAAGAAATGCCACTACAAATATTGCTGGCTGTTATTGAGGAAGGGAAAATGCAGCCATATTTAATGATGACAAAAATGGCTGCTGCAGAAACATTAGTTAAGTTGAGGGAAATTTGATCAGCATTATCATGTGAAAGTAAGCAGAGATTCCAAACTTTGGAGGGCTATTTGCACAGAAAGATATGAAGAAGAAAATGGTACATGATTTAAAAATGAAAGAATGGAGAAAAGGAATAGCACAAGGGAGGCTCTTAATTGTAAGCAAAGAAAGGTTGGAATGCTTGCAGGGGAAACCAATGGTATGTGGAGGTGTCTAGGAAGAGATGCTTTGCTTCCTCCAACAAACTTTTTGAAAATTCAAGTGAGAGAAAGAGGAGGGGGAGAGAGAGAGAGAGAGAGAGAGAGAGAGAGAGAGAGGGAGATGCTTCGAGCATAAGCTTCAGCCTTTTTATATTTTTGTTATCCCCATAAGATCCTCAAATAGGGACTGGTCCAAAATCTGTTGTCACACTCTTTATATTCCCATGCAAATTAATATATAAGTATTTTTTTAAAGACAGTTAAAATGCAGGAATTGTCACTTTTGTTGTACAGTTGCAGCCTTGGTTTGAGTCTTTATAGGTTTACAGAGAAGGAAAGAATGTTGGGATTTTTATGGGGTGGGGTGGGGGGGTGGGGGTGGGGGTGGGGGTGGGGTGTACTGGTAGTGTTTGCTTATGTGGATTTTGTGTTGGATTGTTTGTTAGATTCTTTGTGAACATGTAAATTTATGCTGTTTGCTGGTCAGATCAGAATGAAGGAATAAAGCAGCTGTAAAAAGGCATGTAGCCTAGTTTAAATTCTTGATAAATCAAAAATCTTGAATTTTTATAGGAAGTTTTAAGAATAAAGCATGTTATGTCTAGCATCTACCACCCCACCCCACCCCACCCCACCCCCCACCCCCACCCCACCCCAAAGGTAAAACATTTGAAGTTCATCTATTGAAAAAGTAAATATTTGAAGCAAAAATAGTGAAATGTTTCTATAAAGACTAAAATTGGCAAATTTGTAGGACCTTCTTTTATAATTTAATTTATAAAGTTCCTCAAAATGGAAGTATTTAACGTAGGAAATACCAATAAAGATACACCTAGTTTGGGGTAAAAACACCACTTTTGAGATTGTAGTCAAAACAAAATTCGAAACACATTTTCACACACTTGGCCCTCTTTCTTATGCAAAATTGGAAAAGTGGTCCAATTGAAAATTGAAAAAGACATAATTCGGTCATTTATTTCCATATTGTTGTAATTTTTTATTTATTCGAGATTCTTTTTAAATGAAGAAATATTAATAGAAAATATAGTCTGAATATATCTATTTTTAAAATAATATTCTTCCATTCCAAATTTAAATTGCGGCGAAAAAGTTATATACTGATATTCTAACCTTAAAAAAAAGAAAAATATATTCTGCAAATACATAATCTAGTATGGGTGGTACTTGACATAATTTTTTATTCCCACTAATAATTATTTTCAAGATTATAAACTTTTTCACAAGAAAAGTATAGTAGGTATATTTTAATAGGACCACTCATTTTAGTACTCGCATCCCAAATAAATTTCAAATAAATAATATATATCCAATTTCTTTGTATTTGTGTATGTGTATTCTAGTCCAAAAAAATTGAGAAAATATTTTCTAAGATTAAACAAGCTCCCTCATGAAATTTACAAAATTTAATTTAAGAGAAGAATTTTCATACATATATATATATAAAATATCTCATTTTTACTATTTTTGATAAATGGATTCCACATTTAATTAACTCATTCAACTCACATTCAATTATAAAGCTAATATATAAAAATGGGGTCGATATTCTATTAATTTTTCCGCACACATTACTTTACATTTCTTAAAATCAGCGTCGATCCCAAATTGGGCAAGTAATGGCAGACGGAGGGAGTATAATTTTTGTCATGATACGAACACTTACAAGATATTTTATACCGATATAATATTAATGGAGATAATATTGAACCGACACCGACTTTATAACTAATTGGTAATTTGTCAAGGCGTGACCCCTAAGTAAAGGAGCAATCCCTTTAGGCTTCTTTGTACGCAATTTGCATTATTAGCTGGTCACATCACTACATTTAAATGAAAATTAAATCATGTATACATATAGATATTTTTATATTAATCTTAATAGGAAACGGTTAAGGGTAGGTAAATTAGTTAATTATCATTAACTTTTTGGTAAATAATTTAAAAATCAATGCTACTTCTTTCTTAGTAGGAGCATCATTGTATATAAAGTTGTGCTACAAATATATTTAAGAAGAAATGTTATTCGATATTAGCATTATTTATGTTGTTTTATATATTTAGTTTGATTTTAATATCTTAAAAAATGTTATTGATGTCATTTTTATAAATTACACATAAATTACAACTCGATTTGTTCATTTTCACTATAACTTCAAACAAATGAGCAAAAAACAAACTGGGCTTTGATTTTTGTGTAATTTGTAAGATTAATAATGCCAGCAACAATTTTTAAGGTATTAGAATCAAACTAAATGTATAAAACAAAATAAATAATGCTAACAAAAACAAGAATAATACCGACAGATATTCACATAAAGTATGTAACATAACATTTCTATATATTTAAGTATTTATCTAATTGTAAATTTGCAAAGTTTCCTCTTAACAATTATGACAACATCTAATTGACAATTAATTAATGCTAATACTTTTAAATCTTCATTGTGTGTGTTTTTTAAGAGAAAGATAGCATTGTATATATCACAAACAATCCTAAGAAGCCATAAAAGCCATTTTTTGTACCATATAGAGGCACATGCTAGAGTTTTAATCAAAACTAGCTAAGATATGAGCTGCTCGATTGACATCTCTTCTCGTAAGATTGATAAAAATCATATAAATTTCTTTATTGTACTAATAATTTAATAAAAAAGAATTACGAATCCTTGAATCAAGAAAGGAATCACATACAAGAAAACAAAGTCATAAATATATTTATATTTATCTAGCAAAAAAAAATTACATTTAAATGAAAAAAAAAGGAAAAAAAATTAGAATTACGAACCTCAAAATTAGGAGCAAACTCGTTAGCACATTATGATCCAAAGTCGCTCCCAAAAATTGAAGTATAAATGGAAATTAAAGAAACAAGTAACGTAAATTGCATGACATTTGCAACCAAAAGTGTGTGACCCTAAGCTAACTACTAATGCTATAGAGCTCCCTTCACCCATTTGAACAAACAAGCTTTAGGAAACACGCTTCTTCCATAAGTGGCGCAAAAACGGGCGTCCTGCCGGAATGAAAACCCCGCTTCAAAACACTTTTTACGTGCTCTCTCTAGTCTCTATAGCTTGACTTTCACGTTTCTCTTTTCTTTGTTCAATATAATAGAGTGTGAGTGTAGACGATGGCGGATCCAGAACCAAAAAATTGAGTGGACGGAATAAAAATAAATAAATAAATATAATTTTCAATATGTTCAAAGTTTTCGTTTCTTCCAGTCAAGCTTCTATTTCTCAATTTCTCTCCTGCAGATCCGGTCATCCGAACAAAGGGGCGACCATATGGCGGTTTTAAAGAAAAATTAGCCGTTGGGGGGTCGGCCGCCCTACGTCCGCCACTATTCAATAATAGCAAATTAAAGGGCTATGTTTGGACAGAGGGGCGACCTTGTTTGTTTTTGCAATTGTTGTCGGAAATACAATTAATTAACCTCTTAATTGTATGAAATAGTTGATGATGGCCTAAGTTTTGCTCTAGAGCTAGGGCTTGATTTGAATATTAACCTCTTAATTAACACTGCTACGTTGCATTTGTTTCTAGCTTTAGAATTTGATTTGAAATCATAATTTACCTACTAGTTTTTTTTTGTTTTTTTTTTGTTTTTATTTAAAGAGTGATCAATAATGGTTCTTATTTACCATTGTGGTGACTCAAACTCTCGATCTATTAATTGAAGGGTGACGTCTTACCAATTAAGCTGCGCTTCATCGTTTACCTATTACGATATTTGACATTTCTGCTCTGATATATAATTATTGAATGAAAAAATGTCCCTTCGGGAGAGGGCATAAGTGGCAATAAATGATTATTTCGAGCAAAATGTCTAAATTTATATTCTCAAATTTGAGTGTAATTTAAGGATGTGTGCGAATTACCCTAAAAATATGTCATCAATCAATAGTCCAATACAAATATGTCATCTTCAAAATGGTATATACTCGCATGCCTATTTAAGTAGAGGTGAACATTCGATTTTTGGTTCAGTTTTTTGTCGAAATCGAATTGAAAATTTGACTTTTTCTGAAAATTGAAATCGAACCGAAACGAACCGAATTATCCGTAAAAGCCGAACTTTAAAAAACCTAAATTTGAACTATGAAAACCAATATGAACCGAAAAAACCGAAGTTGCATAAAAATATCAAAAAAATCGAAAAAACTGAAAATTTAGAAATATATATGTAGTTATATATATATATATATATTATAATATTAAATATAAATTCGGTTTTCGATTTTTGTTACATCCGAATCGAAAAATGGAAATCATCAAAAATCTAAATCGAACCTAATTTCGATTTGATTCAGTTCTGATATTCAGATTTCGAGTATTTTGATCACTCCTACATTTAAGAGCTTTATTCTCTTTCAATTTGAGGGGAAAAAACTGCCTTACCATAAATCACAACTTCCTTGAAACTTGAAAGAAAATACCAAAAACATAACAGTGGATAACCAGTCACAACTTCCTTGATCTTAATTTCACATTACTCACCATAATAAAGTCGTCTAGTTAGCAGTGACATTGAGAAAGTTGTCATAAAATTTATTACAATTTTAGATATAACAAAATTTAATTACGTCCACACATGTATCTACATAACTTTCTTGCATATAAAACTGTAATAAATTTTGTTACATTTAGAAATGTAATAAGTCCGATTAAGCTTCCTTCCTATTAATCTGGAAGTTTTTCTCAGATACAAGGAAATGATTCAGTTCTAGAGCTAAAGATCGTAGTTCTCGAACAAGCAGTTGAAATGATTCGGGAGCATCCTCAGGATTAGGTATTGTTCCTATAGTAATCTACACTTTCAAATGTCACTAAATTGTGTGACATACTCTCATTCTTGTGACACTAATAAAAAAGCTATCCATCACATAATGTCACAATTTTATTCAATGCCATTTATAAATATCATAATTCTTGAAAAATTATGTCACTATTAGAATATTTGTCGTAGTATTCATTTACTAGTGGAAATTTCAAGCAGTTTTTGGCGCTTGGGCTTAATGCTCTTCACTCTAGAGTAAAGGAAAACTCCAGCAAGAGCTATAGCAGTACCTACACCAACAAACTCAGTTGTGATCTTATTACAACTGATCGGTACTTCTATAGGTCGAACATAAGCTTATGTTCGAGCTATAGCAGTACCTACACCAAACGACTCCACCAACGACTGGAACAAGGGACGAAAATACCCATATTGTAGGAACCTGTCCAAACAAGACCCAACAGAAAATATTATTTCCAAACTACACAATCAAACCAACCATAAAAAGAAAAACTAAACAAAGATTCAAAATATGGTGTTTTACAAGGATACTTAGTCTTATTATTGGATTGAATTATAAGAGTTTACAGAAGCCAACATAAATGTATACTAGTTTCTTCTATAGGTCGAACATAAGCTATTGAGACGAGAAGTACTGATCATTACCTCCCCAAGAAACATAGCTGAAAGGATAGCTGAGAAGAAAGGCTCCATAGCTTTAACCGTGTGAGTGAATGAGACTCATATTTGTGAAGAGGTTGCCTAAGGTATGCACCATTGCTAATGGAAGAATTGCAGCTAGCTGCCAATGTTGAATGCACTATCATAATCAGATTTGTAAATGAATGAGAAAAATATTTTGAAAAGAGCATTTCATATCAAGTACCTGCGCTCCACTGATTTTAGGCCGTTTCTAGAGATTGAATGCCCACATCAAAACAACAACAACAGTCCCAAATCCAAATTGGCCTAGACTGATCGTTACCGGGTAATGAAAAGCTTTGAGAACCTATTTACAAGCTAACAACATCGTCTTATCAGCTTTGAAAAGTTTTAACACATTTCTGTCTGCCTCTTCAACATCAATATGTAACTACAGCTTACATAGGTAGATGTAATAGTCTCATATGTTTATGCATCCATTCTAGCAGCAAGATGCAGTCAAATTCACATATTTTCCATATGTAAACACGAAATTGGCTGACAATGAAGCTATAAACATGAAACACAGAGATGAAACATGAAGCACAAGACAAAAAGATAACAAGAAATCACAGAAATTAGGTAAAAGTTCTTCTACCAGACACCAAAAAATGACTGCCTCTCTGTTCTATCAAAGCAGTCCACTTCTCCTTTCCACAAATATTATAAGTATACAATTAATGTATCTTTAAAGGTAAAATGCCACACAAATTCTACACAACATCCAATACAACTAGCAGCAACATTTAATCGCTACAACAACAACAACAACAAAGAGGGAAAAAAGGGGAGAAAACTACCTGCTTGTTATAGATATTGAAGTAAATATTGAAAATTAACCAAGCCCGACAAGCACCCAACGTGTCCGCAAAGCTCTTCGATTGGGGCTCTCTTCCGGCAAAAAAAGGTATCCGACGTTGCCCTAGCCGTGACGCCATCTGATTTCCCCTTCGAACTACCAAAATTCTGGCTTAGGATGGTAAATTTCCGGCCCGAAGAAGAAGCGGACGCAAACGACAAAGACGACTCACTTCTTAGGCGCAATTGCTCCGAGGAGGGGAGATAGACGGGATTGAATCTAGAGGCGGTGGCGATCTTCCGGGGATTGGCGGAGAGTGAAAGCGAAGGACATAAGCTAAACCAGCGCCATGCATTTTTCCTGAGAGAGATAGAGAAATTGGAGGCGAGAACGTATATTTGTATAATGTATATATAGCGGTGGTGGTGAACCTGGTGGTGGTATGGGAGGCGGCGGAGCTAGGTATGCAGAAAATGAGAGTGAGAAAGAATATTAATAAATAATAATTCCATAACCCACAGATTGATAATTTATCCTACATTCAAAATAATAATAATAATAATAATAATAATAATAATAATAATAATAATAATAATAATAATAATAATAATAATAATAATAATCACAAACCAACAATCTATCAAGGAATTATATTATTTGTGCCAAACATAAACCTCGTCAACCAATTCCAATTCAAAGGTTGCCTAAGTTTAGTAGGCCCACTATACTATAATATAAATATCTGCAAAAGAAGTAGATTATTGCAAAATAATTGGATTGTGGTTGACAAGAATTGGAAGTAGTCGACGATAGAGCGCAATTTAGTTGGTAATACGTTTCATCTCAAATTGATAGAGTGGATTGTTCGAATCACCCGACCACGAAGGTAAATGAAAACCATTATTGATCTTTTTAATTTTTAAAAAATGGAAAGTTGATCCTCTTTAATTTAAAAAAAAATGGAAATCGCCCTCACATCTTTAGTACATTTTAAAAAAAGTCGACAGTAACCACCATACTCTTACAGTGTTTTTCTTTATTTAGAATCTTAATCAGCCCACCAATTCACGTTAGGTTATCATTGGTACGTATAGATTTTATTATATAAAATTTATATTCTTAATATTATTATTTATTATATTATAAAATAAAACATAAATAATATCAAACTTCATATCTATTTTTTTTTCTCCATAAATAGAGTGTGAGTCTGGTACATTTTCGTATATAAATTGATTTATTTATAGCACGTTATATACCAACTCTTGTAATTTTCATTTTTTTGAATAAATTATCAACTTTTTAAATGTTGGTGATAATTATATTTATAAATTTCTTTCAAAAATATTATAATTATCAACATTAACTATAGACCATCATACATATATAATTTAATAAAATTATTATAGATAATGCAGTGTGAAGAATAATATAAAAGAAAATGATGACCTGGGTTAGTTAAGTTGGTGTCATTGATGGAAGTAAAAATTAAGTTAGATTGTAGGTTATGTATGTGGAGGGAAAAATAAATATTTTATCAAAAGATTGGTTGTGATAGGTTATTAGTGTGGGAAGTCTAAACAATTTATAAATCGTAAAAATAATCTCCAACAGCTTATAAGCTTCAAAAAAATTAAGTGCTGTTATTTTCCAACATATACCCTTTCAATTTTATTGTCTAATTATAAACTTAATTATCCAAATACTTTGAAAGTTTATTATCTCCGAAGATATTATACTTTATAAACTCTCGAAACATCTTATAAGCTATTTTAGAGGCTCGTCTTAGTTTTAGACTGGCTTATATGGGATATGGCTATGAATGAAAATATTCCAAAAACCAAAAAAGTTGGGCCCAACACCAAGGCTAGAAAAGTATAAGCAAGACTAGGAAAAGAGGGCAAGTAGAGAAGTAGTAGTTGGATTGGTGCTCAATGAGAAGGTTATGAAGATTTTTGTGTAGGTGAAAGAGACTAGAATGTTGTAACAAAACAAAAAAGATGTGTATTTCTTCAGAATAGAGTGTTATTTTGATAAATATAATAGTGGTGGCCATTTGATGTCCCACAGAGAAGACCTGAAAAGAGCTTGACTTGATGAATGGTGCAGTTTACATAACAGTTTATCTATACAAATGATGCAAAAATGGTCATAATTCCATTTCATTTCTCTTGTGGGAAGAATCAAACATGAGTAATTTTATAAGCAATTCTTGAAAGAAACAAGTTTGTACAGCTTCATCAACAGATTGCAAGTGCTCTGAAACATTTCTTTGCTACATGTATACATGAACACTAGCAGTCTTCATTACCTGGCACACGGGGCAGACGTCGATGAATCCTTCACAATCTGTACACAGACATAGATGCCGGCAAGGCAGGATCAACACAGACACTTGTTTAGTGTTGCAAGCCCTGCATCTTGGAGGGTGGTTGTTTTGGAGTCTTTTGCTCCCGGAGTCATTTGGGATTATTCTCTGGTGATTAGAGCTTGATACTGCGTCGTCCACCTCACTATCCCCGGACCCCTCACGAGCTTGGGCCGTGCCTTGCTCCATCAGCTGCTGGATGTTGCTCTTGAGCACGTTCACAACTGACTCGTTGTATTTGGCTCTGTAGTGCCACGACTGGGCTTCCATGGCGACCTGCTTTATCCTGTCGCCTAGCTCTTTGTTCTTCCGGTTCATGCTCTCAATCTCGAGCTCCTTCTCCTGCAATTTCATATGCACTCCCTTTTCTAGGGCGTTTAACAGAGAAACCGAGTGCCTTTGGTTTATCTCGCGCACTCCCTTCAACACACTCTCTTCCTATCCACCCAAAAAAGGAGTGTGATTCGCCTTTCAGATTGCAAAGACTAAATAGTATATAACAGTTTCTAACGCAAAGAGATGATGGCATTCTCATACCTGAAGTTTGATATACCGGCTGAACTCTTCTGTCTGTCGATCTATCTCCATTTTGACAGTGTTGCCAAGGGAAAGCATGACAGGCACATTGGTTTTCATGTTCTCGCAGGCAGAAGTGACAGAGGAGTTGCGCTCTTCTTCCTCATACGACAGCTTGAGCCCCGTTGACACGGGATTGGGGTTCAAAACAGTTCCAATACGGCCAGCTTCATCCTGACAAAAGTTGTTGTTCAATGATATGTGAAGCTTCTGCTGGATGGACAGGGTGTCTCCATCCCCACCTCTGTTAATAGGGCGGTTGTCAGTGGGCGCGTGCCTGTTCCCGACATGATTTATGGTCCCAACGCCAGCACCACACTGAATTGGAACTGCAGAAAAGTTCGATATATAGATAAGGTTAAAAAGAAAATTGTCTGAGATGAGCTAATCAGAGCAAGAAGACAAAATCAAAAGCACAATACTACAACAAATTCAAGACGTGGGAAATAGGTGCAATGGAATCTCACATATTTTAAAGACGATTTCAACCTTAGAGTATCATTCTGCGACCAGAGAATAGAGGAGAGGCAAAGAGGAGATTGGGATTGGCAAGCAGTCCGAAAATGGCGATCTAGATTGGTTATTTGGTTGCTCCCTTTATTCTACATGTATGCTCTATCTACAAAAGACTTTCAGAAAACAAACTATAACTTAAGCTTGCTAAGCATGGAAGATGAGATGATCTTCGGATGGCAATGAAACAAATTCATTCATACATATAATCGAACACCATAGAAACTTGTTTGAAACACAAACACATTCAAGCAATGCCAAACTTAGTTTCATGTCGCATTTTTGCAATCTCTTTAGACAAAATGAGCCTAGGATTCACAAATCTTGCAACCTCAAACGATAACCCTTTAAACGATAGATATATCAGCACCTCCTTGTCACAAGAGCACAGACTCAAAAAACCAAACTAAGTTGGTAATGCTGATGAACCAAAATGGAAAGTTAACATTTTTTTTGGAAGGTTTCGATTTCAGTATCTATGCGACCTCTGAGAGACTTCAAGACCGGTACGTCCTGAGCTGATTGCAAAATGTCTCTACAAGATCAAAGCTCTACCAACAATCACAGAAGCACCACCATAGCCATATGTAACAAGAAAACCATGTCAAAGAGAAAACAAACTCAGAGAAAAGAGCCACATTTCTATCACAATTCACAAATGACAAAAAACACTCACCATTTGCAAATAGCTGTAGTTGAGGCAATGTATTGTTATTGTATTGAACATGATTTTCCTCCACAAAACCAGGGAACATTGTGTTTCCATTACTTCCTCCTCCTCCTAACATTTTCCTAAAATACAGACAAAAGTTCTCGGTTCAAGTCTTCAAGAAATTCAGTATATTCAAACATTATGGCCCTAAAAAGCCAAAGGGGTATGAGGTTTTAGCAAGAATAAACTTCAATCAATGAAAATCTATATGATCAATTCAATCCACACAAAAAAGGAGCAAACTTTACAGCAAGAACACATTTGAGCTACAAAATCAAGATCCAGAAAACATCCCACTAATTTGTGTTGCAACCGATTCCCACTACATACAAACTATTAAACGATTAATCATTGATAAATAGTCACAAAAAAGGGAGGAACAGTATCAAATTATCTGAATTCCTTCAAATATGAACTCCCAACCAAAAACCAACTAAACAAAAAGCAAATCCCAAGATTCACACAAATGAAATGAAAAATCAAGAATCAATCACTCACCAAAAAACAGGTCGGATTGAGGAAAAAATCCAATCTTGATTGGCAAAAAGGATTCTTGGATTGCTTAGTTAAATTTAGGGCGTTGGTTGAGGGGAAATGGGGAGAAGGAATGGTGACAATAATAATGAAAGAGAGAGAGAGAAGTGAGAAAGAAAGGAAACGGGAATAAGAATAATAATTGCCATAATAATGAAAGTGGATGGTGGTGGTGGAGCTGTAGTTGTTATTGTTGTTTTTGGTAAGGAAAGTTAACAAGAAAAAATAAAAAAGGGGGAGAGGAGAAGGATTCCATTCATTGGTACTGGTGATGATGCATTGTAGTTGGTGCGAGAAAATTAAGAAGAGGACTACTCCTTCGCATTGCTGTTGAAGAAATCTTCTTCTCTTCTCCATATTTTGGGCTAAACTTTTGCCCTCTCTCTCTCTCTCTCATTCAATTTTTCACTGTTTGTTTGTGTTGTCTGACTGTACGGCAGCTTCCTTTTCGTTTTCCCCAACCACTGAATCAATTCTTCTGTCTTTTACCTTTTCTTGCTGTATTGGCTACCCTTCACTTTTTTTTTTCTCTGTTTTACCCTTCTTTTTTGACTGCTTCGATCTGTGCTTCCCTCTTTCTATGGCTACAAATATTACCAAGCCAACATGAGTGGGCTTTTAATTTTTTTTGTTTAGGTGATTAAAGTTGGATTTTATTTTTTAAAGGATTTGGTCATTAAATGGTGCAAAATGGAAGGTTGTTTGTCAATTTGTAACCTTACTATATTCATAATTTATTGGCATTTTTTTAAAGGGATTATTGCATATGTATACATAAACTTTCAACTGTTCTAATTTTTCACACGGTTATCGGTTGCTTTCAAATTAATGTCAAGATCGATGCATAAAATGTCTACATGTCTTAAACGGTTGATATGCTAAACGATGTAGCTGTATTATCTACGATATTTCAGCTAGTCACGATGAAATAAATCTGTCACCTTAGATAAACACATGTCATTAATTTGTTGAAACTTAACAATCGTGTGAAAATTCAAAACCCTTAAAAGTCGGTGCATTTAGAAATACAATTTTCAGTTGCTGTGCAAAATAAAAATCGGTGAAAGTCCGTATTTTTTGGCGCAATTACTTTTTATTGCCTTTTTTCTTCCATCCCCTTTTATATAACTCTATCCCAAGGATGATATTCAATCAAATTAATAAAAGTGGATGTAGTTGCAATAATGTGTAGTCTTGTTCTATTATTTTGAGATAAAATAGCAAGATTGATTTCATGGATAATTGAGAAAAGGGAACCAAAGTCGTGAAACACAATGTGATGAGAAGTTGCAGAGCTGTTTCTTTGTCCATCAATTTTTCTGATCTCGTGCTTTATTAAAGATAGCTCGTTTTAATCGAAGGCAATTTAGCTAAAGGCCAATATTGCTTTTCATTTTTTAAATGAAAAATGAAAAAAAAAAAAAAACTTGACAAGAAAATGTGACAAAAACATGTTATTGTCGAAGAGTAGTTCAATGCATAGGAAGATTGGTACAAGTTTTTAGGTGAAATATCATTTCAATAATATTGTATAATATATATAATTTACATCTATGTCCCCTATAAATATTACTTGATTTTCATAATTGATTACAACTTATCAAGCATGAATATAATTTTTTTAAAGAAGAAATATATAACATATAAGGGTAGAACAAAATTAAATGGGTGATAAACTATGAGCATTGTATTCTAATCATTTGTACACCCAAAAAATCGACTATTTACCTTAATTAGATAATTTCATTAAATTGGTATAAATTTATATTAATTAAATAAGTCCATAATTTACATACTATATTGATATTTGTCTTTAAATCTTTATTTTTTCCATTTTTTAATTCATATATTTTTAAATGAATCCAATATCAAATTTTTAGTGGTCATCATCGATTGATAAATCATATAAAAATATATTTATATTTTCAAGTCCTGACCAAAAATTCACTTCTATTTAGTGGAGTGGTTGAGATTAATATTAACTGAATTGCAGTGGTAATTTATTTTTGCAGATAAACTATTTATTTAATTTAATTTTACAGATAAATATTCATGGCAGCATAACATCTATAATCATATTAAGACGAGAATTAAGAAGGCTAATTATCGAATATTTATACAATTTATTAGTAATGTTTATTGTTCAAAATGTATTGACGCCGATGACCAGTTATTATAACAACTTAGATTTAATTATTTAGATGTATTTTAAATGAGTTTGGGTAATTAGCGTGTATCATACGGGTTCGGGCGATATTTTTTCTTGAGATTTCATCAATTAAAAATTTAAATTAAATCATATAATTAGTATAGTTTATTTTTAAATAATAGTCTTAAAATAAAGTTAGCATGTATTATTATGAAAATTTGATATGAGAATGAAAGTGACTAATTAACGGGTATTTAAACAATTTGTTAGTATTGTTTACCAATTCAAATTTTATTGATATAGATAATAATTTTTTAAATCGAGTATGAAACATGTACAAGTATATAAATCATAAATAGGTTAATCGAGTACAATTAGTGTAACAATTGATTTATATAAATCCAAACAAGTTCGGAAAGTCAACGAGCATTACTAGACGAGTTTGGGATGAGAATGAATAATTAGCGGATTTATGCTATGTATTATCTTATATTGTGATGTTCGAGTTTTATTGAGATGGATAACTAATTATTTGACAACTTATACTAAATAATTTAGATATTTATAAGATTAAATGAGTTTGAGTAATTAGCGGATATTGCTATACAAATTTAGGATGAGAATGAATAATAATATTATTTTTTAATAGAGTTTGTGACATCTACGAATAAATGTGTCTTAACATTAATCGAAATGCCCACACACGATCTCTTCTTTAATTTTTAATATTTTGTTATCTATTCTATATATTATTAATGTTACTTTATAATGTTTGGATTGTTATTGGGACAAATAACCAATTATTATAACAAAATTATATTTATAAATTTAAACAGTTCAGATAATTAACAAGTATTACAACTAAACGTGATTGAGACTACAACGAGTATTGAATTATTTTTTAATTGATTCGAGATGAGTACAAATACATAGTTTTTAGACAGGTTTGATGGTTGAGACATACTAGCCTCATCATTTTGATTCATCGTCGTGGTCCACTACGACCGATGATTTCTAATGGCCGAACACACCCAAGTATAAAGTTACTTTTATAATTTCTACTTATAAATTACAACATTAAATAATTTTCCATCGAAATTCCACAAGTTATACACTAGATAAGCTAAACGGAAAAAAGGAAAAAAGAAGTTGCATTCACTTTTATGTCATCATCTAAGGGTTATTCTAGTAATTTCGCGTGCATGGATTGGATTTGGTTCGAAGTGTTGATTGGGAGAGGTTCTCTTCCCGTGCTGCGGTGGGGGCGGCGGCTGTGATGGCGGTGGCGGTGGTGGAGTGATTGAGTCACGAGGGCACCGAGAGCGTAATTAATAACGCGGAGGCACGTGAGACGCGCGCGCGCGACTGAGATGCTGCCGGTCCATCTCATCAGTCTCCTTCAAGGTTTCAATTTTCTTCTACTGTGGGTCCCACGTGCCAGCTCAGCCGAGCAACAACAACAGCAATAAATAGGTGAGGGAACACCGTGCAATAAGGATTGCATATTGCTTGCCGCATTAGGATTTAGGAGGCCCAACTTCATGTAAACTTTAATTATTTGTTCATATAATAATAATAAAAAATTATCATATTAAAACTTTATTGGGATTCGGACGAAAAATATGGTTCTTATAATAACTCAATAATATATTAAATAAGGAAAAATTCAACCATATTTGTATATATATGGTTGAGAATTCATTCAACAAAACCATAAATCAACCATAGATCTTCACGTTCTAAATGCTGAAAATGAATATTGATTATATTTTAAAATAAAAACACATCTTATTATGGAAATGTGAGAACTACATTGAATGTATAAAGCTATTGCAATCGTCATTAATATAATTACACTAAAAAAATATGAAAATTTCGTTGTCTCTAGGTTCGAACCCAAGAACTGCATTTATCCATCAATGAAATGCATCCACCGTAAATCTTCAAGATTCAAGAGTTGAAAATGATTCTCATGATAAGAAGGGTTCACATTAGAATTCTTATAGTATTTATAATAAATACAAAATAATTTTTTTGAACATGGAGACTTACTCACTACTCGATACTAATACAAATACAATTGATTTATCCAACAAGTGGCATGCATCATCTCATACTATAAATGAAATCCCTAAAACGCTAGACATTATAAATCGTTAATCTAAAAACGCTACTTCGACGGATAACACTGGATTTAACTGAAAATAACCGAATTGAACACGTGTCAACGTTCTTTCCTTCCATTCAACCGCAAAAATCTCCTATTCTCTCAAACGGCTCCAAACCACTGAAATTTCGAAAAATCCACGGTCCATGCGAATTTACGATATTGCCATCAATCTCCAACCTCCAAGGCCAAAGCAAACCCGCCTCCATGCCCATTATGGTAATTACACTCTCCAATTATCCTCCACTGAAGAAAGTATAATCGCATGAACTCGTCAGCCACAGCTCGATTTTCCTAAAAATAAAAAATAAAAAATAAAAATAAAGGAGCAGCCTTTACCAAGATGCACTGCTTGAATCTGAAGGCGGTGAGTGATTTCAACGCGCTGTTGTTGGCGGGTCGGGTCAGAAGCAGCGCAAAAGGGTACAATTGGCGGGTTAATCGGATAGTCGCTTGCAGCAATCCGGGTTCGGGTTCGGGTCCGGTTCATGATCCGAGCCAGAGTTCGAATCTGTCGCGGACGGAGACGTATGCTCTACTGAAGCAGCAGTTGGAAGTTGCTGCAAAATCAGAGGTGTTTTTTTTTTTTTTTTTTTTTTTTTCAAAATCTGTTCAAATTATTGCAAGTGTTCATTTATTTATGTGTATTTTTATCTGAATTCGTTACTTGTTATTTTGTGTATTAGTTGGTTGATAAATTTTGGAGGGTGATTGCTTATTTGTGATGACGTGAGAATGTTTGCAAAAAAATTTGTAAAGTTATCTGTACTAGATTCTACGCTCAGTAAATAGATCGAATTCGTGATACAAGTCCAGTGCAAATGACTTATAGGTTCAGTGCAAGTAACTCAGGGGCGGAGCCACCTTATGCTTCGGAAGAACAAATGTCCCCCTCCAAATTTCAAAACCCGATGAAAAAATTCCATAATTTACCTTATTGATCACTAGCTGCTACCAATTGCCCATCCTAATTTGTTTTATGAAAAAATTCAATTCTCGTGGGAGAAAATTTGCCCCCTATATAATTTCTTGGCTCCGCTTCTGAAGTAACTTATATGTGCAGCGCAAACATTCTCACGTTTTCACGATAAGAGGTTTTTATTTGAACCCAGTATTCTTGTATATGTACAATTCGAAATTATGTTGTGGAAATGAATTTATGGAGATTACTTTATTTTATTTTGTGAGTTCATGGCATGCAGAGAACTTTTCATATACAATTTTATTTGAAGTTGATTTTTTTTTTCTTTTTCAAATTGATGATTGCATTAGGATTACAAGGAAGCGGCTAGGCTTCGCGATTCACTGAAACTTTTTGAGGAAGAGGAGCCAGCTTTGCGACTTCAAAGATTGTTGAAAGAGGCCATTGCACAGGAAAGATTTGAGGTATATATATATATGCCTTATTTGTTTTTCAACTTCAATATTTATGTGATGAACCTTACAATGTTGATAAGTTTATGAAAGATGATTCAACGAATTGGACACACAAACCGTTAGACACTAAGTTCATTTGAAATTCATGGTAGTCTAAGTATTTAGTAAACTGCAAAACTGCCATGGTCGTCCCTCCGTTCAAATGACCAGATTTGTAAGAGAGAAACTGAGATGGACATGTTGTAGTAAGGAACGGAAGTTTTGAAAGTACTGGAAGTTATATTTAATTTTTTGTCATTTTTTTTATCCTCTACATTTTTTGGTTCTGGATCCGCCGTACATACGACCCCTGCAATGATTTCTTTGCGTTGTAAGTAACCATTTTTGCTGTATGTATCCATACAACTCCAGGATGCAGCTGCCTATCGCGATGAGTTAAGGGAAATTGCTCCCTACACTCTTTTGAAGTGCTCGAGTGACGCCACAACCTTGGTATGATAAGCACATTACATTACCTAGTCACATTGTCAAGATTCAAGAACTGATCAGTTTGATATGATTCTGTTGGCCTTCCTCATAATCAAGACTGGAGGCTGAAAAGCTTTGATTCTTGAGTTTGATCTTAACCAAGATCTCTTGATTTTTTCTGTAGGGAGTTAGGGTCCAAGTAAGGAGTGTGTACATTGCAGGTAGAAGTCAGCCATCAAAGGGGCTCTACTTTTATGCATACAGGATCCGAATCACCAACCTATCTGATCGCCCCGTGCAGCTTCTCAGACGGCATTGGATCATAACTGATGCCAATGGAAGAACTGAGACTGTCCAGTTAAGTGTCCAATTAAGTTCCCACATTTTGTTCCTCACCACTTCAACAGACAACATACTGTGCTTCACTCTCTCTAGTGACTAAGCCTCACGTTTCTTGAATCAGGGGCATTGGGGTTATAGGCGAACAACCGGTTATACTTCCAAATACTGGATTCGAGTACTCATCTGCTTGTCCATTGAGCACGTCGACTGGCAGAATGGTGAGACTCGTTTATCATAAATGTGTTGTGGTCCAAAGATTATGCAAATGTAGGGGTGAGCAAAATACCCGAAATCTGAATATCCGAACCGAACCAAACCGAAATTTAAAATTTGGTTCGGTTTTTTTCGGATTTCGGTTCGGTTCGGTTTTTATTTTTTAGAAATTTCGGTTTTTCGGTTCGGTTCGGTTCGGTTCGGTTCGGAAATACTATAAACCGAAAAAAACCGAAAAATTGAATTTATATTTAATATTATATATATATATGTATGTATATATATATATATATATATATATATATTATACATATATTTTTTGGATTTTTGGATTTTTGGTTTTTCGGTTTTTTCGGTTTTTCGGATAATTTTATGAAATTTCGGTTTTTTCGGTTCGGATCGGTTTTCATAATTCGGATTTCGGTTTTTCGAGTTCGGTTTTTCAGGTAATTCGGTTCGGTTCGATTTTAATTTTAAAAAAAATTCGGTTTTTCGGTTCGGTTCAGTTTGGGCAAAAAACCGAACCGAAAACCGAATACTCACCCCTAGGTGGAGGAGAGTTTGGATCCGATTTGTTATCTTTCGATGGTGGCTATGGTGATTTTTGAGTTTGAGTTGGCTTCGACTTGTTCCAATGAGATGCATCTGATCCACATCTTTTGATTTGTTGTTCGATTTTTTGTTTGATATTGGTTTCGGTTTTGGTCGATTTTGGTTACAATTTGGTTCAATATTGTGTTCGATTTTGGTTATATTTTTGGTCTAGTGTTGTTGGCTAATTGACAATGTATAGACAACGGTAATGGCAAGGATGTAGACGGTGGCAGTAATGGCGAGGATGCAGACGACAGTAGAATGGGGGGTGAGGTGGGATTAATCACAATTTAACTTAATTTATCACAATTTAGCTTAATTAATGATTAATTAATTAATAACAATTGAGCTTAATTTATCACTATTTATATTAATTAATCACAATTTATCTTACTTTATCAAAATTTAGTTTAATTAATGATCAATTAATTATTTAATCATTATAAGGGCAAAAATGTCATAAATTTAATATATCAAATAATCTAACCTACCAAACACTTCACTATTTTTATTTTGCTTTTAATCTTACCTATCAAAAAATAACATAAAATTCATACTAATTTAATCTTACTCTTTATCTGTTGGACCCGTGCTAATTTAATCTTAGTTTTAGTATTGATTTTAATCTAGTCATTCTACCAAACAAGCCATTAATCTTTCTTATTTATCTTAAATTTATATTTTTCAATAAAAAATATAATAATATCAATATTAATTATTTCTATATTAGTATCAAATCACAATTGTAATTTACTAATAATTTGTTAGGAAAGTTCGACATGCTATCTTAGAAAAAAAAAATCACATAAAGTGATTTCCTAATACAATATGGTTCTCTGATAAATTTACTAATATAATACACCATATGATGTAATTCGCGGACACGAGTACTATAATTGATTTCGAAACTATTGATATTTCAATTCCAACCTTAAATCCCAATTTAAACTCAAAAATCAAAACTAACAAACTTTGACATGAGTACTAATTGACTTCGAAACTTTTGATATTGATATTTCAGTTACAATTATAAAATCCCTATCATAATTCCAACCTCAAATCCCAATTTAGACTCAAAATTAACAAAATTTTGCGGCCACTTTAATATTAGGACATTGGACTTTTCTATTGATATTCTTCTTTTAATCTCCTAATCAGTTCTAGGTAAATGATATGATATCCACTCAATCATTAATTTATGCTAAACTTTATATTTTTTTTACACATTAATTATAAAACTATAATGAAATCTAATTATAATCAATGTTGTTATCATAATTTACATATACTTGGAAATTATTTCGATAGATTCAAGTATTCAACAATTTGTTGTAATATTCAAAGCAAAGGGTACGAGTATGCAGACCTGTCTTTTAACACAAAAAATCTTTAAATTCAATTTGTTTATTTTTTAAGTAAAATATATAATATGTTTATGTTAGGGTTTGTATACGAAAAAGTATGTTTGGATTGTTTTGTACTGAATTTTTTTTATTTTCCACATATTGAGAAGAATTCAATATTGTTACATGTTTTGTCTTTTGTGGTTATAGATGCTTATTTTTAAGCATATAATCGTAAATTGAGGAAACAAGTCTTTCTTCTATATTATAAACCAAATGGTGGATCCATGATCACAGAAGATTTTTTAGTATGTTTCTCGTAGAAGAAAATTATATTCTCAACCAAAATAGACATGGACAATATATAGTGAAAGGTTGCAGTGTCGATCCAAGGCTCGCGCCTATCTTGGCCAACTGATGACACCAGTGTGGTATAGCGCTGAAATGAATTACGGTGAGATACTTACTTCGATGTTGTGTAAATAAAGTACAATGTCTCAATGATTTTTTATTTCTTAATCTATATAAGTAACATTGAGCATACAATATTGATTATGCACTGCTTTGATTTATCAAATGCGAGTTTTCGTAACCCAAAGTAATTCCTAATATCATGGGCTGTAATGCAGTGATAGTATTGTTATTATATATAATCGTGTTTCAAGAAGACCTGGGTTGATAATATCCCCAAAAGATGTTCAAAAAAAAATTATTATATAAATCTGCACAGTTGGAATTTATTCCAATATAATATATAAAGTTTTGAAGTAGACCACTCTTGAAAAAAAGATTAATACTATAGTGCAATCAAATAATACTAATGGACTTAATATAAGTTGGGCTCAATTCAAAAAGTTAAACTCAATAGAAGGCCATGTCCTAATCCTCATTGGAATTTCTGAATTAGCTCACCACCCATATATAATAAAAGGGGGTGTAGGACGAAAATCATAAGCATTCCAACACATAAAATTGACCCCCTATAGTTTAGTGCTTGTGTGGCTTTTGTTCTCCATCACAGGTATTAAAGCCTGAAGGATTATTGTCCACACAATATTCAAGCTATAGAAGAGAGTAAATCAGAATATTCGAAGTTGAATTGGTGTGGTGGAATGACAGAAGTAACAAGCAATCTACAACACCAAATCAGCAAGAAGAATATGCTAAACGAACTAAATATCCTAACTCTAGAAGCATACATATAACCTGCTATTTACTTTCTACTGTTTGTCTAAATGCATTCTAAGTAGATTATATTAGATTGTATAAATTAAATCTGCGCATCGATCATTCTATGAAATCCTTGACAATCGAAAATCTTTCAATAGACTCCCCCAGAGTTTAGTTAAGCAAATTTAAGCAAATGGTTGCAGCAATCAATTTAATAGAAATAGATGCTTATATTGTTTGAAATAATATTGTTCGCTTATGCTATTTAAAATACATATTTTGGAAGAAGATAAAAGAGTTAATATGTGTTCGTAGATCTATAATATTTCCCGTGACATATGGTTGCATTTTACAACATAAAATTATTCGAGTATATCCTCTCACAAAATTCGAAAGGGTAAATTAGATTGAAAAAGAAAAAAGAAAATGTAAAAAATATATAGATCTGAGAAGAAATAGGTTAATTAAATTCTTTCAAATATTAATACGAGGTCCATTCCCATAATTAAAATTTAATTATTGTTAATGAATTTTAATTATTAATTAATAAATTCTAAGTGAATATTAATAATAAGTCCAATAATTTCTTTAATCCCACCCAAGCATAACCATGATATAGTCTCTTTAAATATTCAATTATTAATTATTTTTATGATATAATAAAGTACTACACTTCATGTAGACAAAACTACTTCACAACCATAATATGAGAACTTCATAACCATAATGTGGGAAATATATTACACCACACGCAAAAGGTTTTTGAACATAAAACTTCTCATTAAGAAGGATCTTGAGTGCCTCAGTTTTGCTAGTTAAGCAAGGTCTTATCGACATGAAATATTGTATTTTATCATGATATATGCTCTATAAAAACAAACTAGTCTATTATCTGATTGCAACAAACCCGAATAATTTCCTCCTCACAAGTTCTTGTAATGCCCCAAAAAGGCTAAAGGACGGAATTTACTGTTCCGATTAAAGAAGATGCTAAATTAGGGTTTTTGCCGACGATTTCTTCGAAATCATTCAAGATATTAATGATATGATTAAATATTAGTTTAAATAAGATTAAGGGGTCAAAATAAGTATAATGTGATATTTAGAATAATCAAAGAATTATGAGAACGATTCAATGGCATAAAGTGAACGTTTGTGGAAAATCGAACAATTTAACAAGCGAACCTTGGTTCGATTATAATTTATAAATATTCTAGACATTAAATACTATATGTTGATGTATAGGAATGAGATATATGATATCATATGATAAGCGAATAAAATTGTACAAGAAAAATGGCATAACGGTAAATAGATGAATAAACGGAGGGCAAAATGGTAAAATTGCCAAAGACCATCTAGAAGCTCTCATTATGCACGAAATTTTGAGAGGATAAAGATCAAGAATTACCTTCCAATATTAAGAACAATCTAGAGAAAATTAAATAATAAAATAATAGAAAAATCTATAATAAAATAATAAAAATAATTGGAATATTCTTGGAATATTCCAACTTGGGATGGCTATAAATAAGCCATCCCATTCTTCATTTGTGGCTCAAGAGGGGCTGCTCCCTCTTCTCTCCCGAGGGGTGGGCTTCGGCCCCTCCTAACAAACGGGAGACGATCGGGGTCTTTCTACGTGAGAGAACTCGATCCTCTTCGCCTCTGTATGGTAGGCTCTGCCTCCTTAAGAGGTGAAGTGAGT